>BRXU01000057.1:37500-294531 GCA_030267565.1 Pleodorina starrii | reverse complement strand
CCGATGGCAGCCGGGTCAGCAGCCCTATGGGAGTCTTGTGGGCCGTCCTGCCGGCTGGGCGCTTGCTGAGCCAGCCAGTGTTGGTGCCAGCGGGCTTCCTGTTGCTGTAGCTGGCTGTGCGGCTGCTCGGGCCACGCCGCGGGCATGAGGGGCCCCGTGTCCTGGTCCCGGCCCCAGCTGTGACTGCGGGCGGTGAGGCGGTGGTGCACCTCACTCACTGTGTAGTGGATGAGGGGCAGCACGCCGTGGCCGCGGCTGAGGGGGTAGCACTGGACCGTGTCCCAAAGCCCCAGTAGCTGGTATTCCACTGGCCATGAGGAGGCACGGTGGGCCGGGGCCGCGACCCCGATCCTCCCCCCCCTCACTGCCCTCGGCCGCTGCAAGCCCGGTCAGCCAGCCTGGCAGCCGCCATGTGGCACCGCACCAGCAGGACCCCGGTGCTGCCGCCGGACCGTCGGCGCCCGCCGGGCCGGCCCCGGAGGTAGACCAGGCAGCGGATGGCCCGGCGGGCATGTCTCCCCTCGACCGCCGGCGGGCCTGGCAGCGGCTGTGGGACTGCCCCGCAAGCAACCGGGCCAAGGCGCTAGCCTGGCGGCTGCACCATGGACGGCTCCCGTGCGGGGTTTACCTGGCCTCCAAAGGTCAGCCGCAGCGTGCCCACTGCCCTGCTCCTAGCTGCTCGGTGGACGGCAGCCTGCATGTCGCCAGCCTGACCCACGTCTTCTTGGAGTGCGGGGCTTACACCGCAGCTCGGGTTTGGCTGGCAGAGCTGTGGGCGGCAGTCTCCGGGGCCGCGGCCTTGCCCTTCAGCCAGCCGGCTGTGCTACTGGGGGACTGGCCGGGAGGGTGGCCGGCCTACCCCACCAGCCCTGGGCTGCAGCTGCTGTGGGCAGCCCTTCGAGCCACTTGGCTGTGGGCGGTCTGGGGCCACTACCACAGGGCGGAGCCTGATGACCATCCGTCGGCCACGGTGGTGGGCTGCGTCATTGGAGAGCTGCAGCGTCTCATGAGGGCACATTTCAGCATGGCGGCGCTCTCCGAGGACACTCTGGCGGGGCTGCCCCGGGGCCACATCACAGCGCAGCTGAAGCCCGGCCGGTTGGATGCCTTCGAAGCCTCCTGGGCGCATGAAGGCGTCCTTTGCTCCGTACAGCGGGTGGCTGGCAGCAGCCCGCGTCTGCAGGTTCATCTGTCCCGGGTGGCCCCGGTCCCAGCTCCACAGGCATCCGCCGGGAGCGCCCAGGCAGCACAGCAGGTCTCCCCATCCGGGTCCGCCATCAGCGCCCAGCCCAGCCAGGCAGCAGCTCAGCTGACAGGGCAGCCGGGGCCGTCGTGAGCGGGGTGTTGGGAGTCGGGGGTCTCGGTGTCTGAGGTTCTTAGGGTGCGAGGGGCTTCGAGGGTGGGGGGAGTGCGGTGCGGGTTGCCTAGGGAGGGGGGTGCGGTGCGGGGCTTGCTGTGGGTGGGGCCTGAGGGGGTCTTGGGGGTCGGGGGAGCTTCGGTGCAGGGTTGGTGTGGTGCAGGCTGCCGTGGGAGGCAGGTGCGGTTCGGGGGTCGCTGTCTGGAGGGGACGCCCCCTGTGTGGGGTCTGTGGGTGTTTTGTCGCAGGCGCTCTCGTGCTCTGGTCTCCGACCCGGCGGTGCTCTCCCTGCGGCCTGGAGGGGGTTTTTGGGGGACGGGGGTTCTTGGGAGTGGGGTGCGCGCGGCGCGGGGGGGGACTGGGGAGGGTTTCGGAGGGGGTCTGGGGAGGGGCGGGGGGGCTTCGGTGCAGGGTTGGTGTGGTGCAGGCTGCCGTGGGAGGCAGGTGCGGTTCGGAGGCCGCTGTCTGGAGGGGACGCCCCCAGGGTGGGGTCTGCGGGAGTCTTGTCGCCGGCGCGCTTGTGCCCTGGCTTCCGGCCAGGCGGTGCTGCCCCTGCTGCGCTCGTGGGGGTTCTTGGGAGCCGGGGGGCCGCGGGAGTGCGGTTCCTGTGGTGCGGGGTGTCTTGGGAGGGAGGTGTGTCTTGGGGCCTGCTGTCTTGCGGGGACGCCCCCAGGGTGGGGTCGGTTGTTGTTTGTCTCTGGTGCGCTTCGTGTGGCGCCGTCCCTGCGGCTTTTGTGGCTCTGGGAGGCGGTTTAGGTGGTGCGGGGTTCTTTTCGGGCGTGCTGTGGCTTTCCTGTTTCCTCTGGTGCTCCCCGGCGGGGAGGGGCTTGTCCGCCCTGGTTCGCTGTGGCGGTTGCCCGGTTTTGTTTGCCGTTCCTGTTGCTGTCGCCCTGGGTGTAGGGTTCGCCCCTTGGTTGTTGAGGTTGTGCAGGTTGTGGTTGTGTTGTCGCTGTGGTCGCTGTTGGGGCCTTTGCCCGGCCCGGGGGTTTGTCCTCAGTGACGGGCCCTGTTGTTGGTCCGTGGTGCTGGCCCGGGTGTTGGGCCGTGGTTTTTGGGCGGGGCCCCAGCGCGAAGCGCCCAGGGGGGCCCCGCCCTGTAGGATTGCCCATGTCCGTGTCTGGGTTCTGGGTTCTGGGTTCTGGGTTCTGGGAAGTAATTGGACAAGTGTAGACTTTCGGCCAACGGAAAGACTCCATAAGTAAAAGATTACATTCTTTATTGCACGGTAAATTTATTATTGGAACCCAACATCGCATGAGTACAAACCAGTTTGGCAGTCTCCATGGACCGAGGCCGAGGTCAAACCATCACCTCTCGGCCTATAATTAATTCCAGAAGAGTCATCGTTCCTTAAGGTGGAATTCTGACATGACGGCGTGAAATGAATCTTCGTTTCGGAAACAAACTATGTTTGCATTGCGAACATTCTTCCCGCGACCACACCACAGCAGCTCTGCTAGCCGGTCCGATCGTCTTGACGCATATTGCTATTACAAAGGTTGCAAGGAGCAAACCATGAGGGGCAAACTGCTGGTTGTTGGACGCCAAGCCGCCGATGCACGCACGATGCAGCCCTATGCAGCGGTCTTCTGCGGGCCGCCCAACAAGTCCAGTCGGCAACCTAGGGGATGGACTTCTACATTCCCTGTCCTAATGTTATAGCAGTCAAGCCTCCTCTACAGCGAATACCTCAGTAGCGAAGCCTGTGCACTCTCGTCGGCAACCGCACGTCGTCGCTACCCTCGCAAACAGTTCCGCTGTCCTTCTATTGGCAAGTCAGCCTGCGTGATGTGTAAATGATACACTCCATGTCTACTGTCAAGTAACTTCAGCCAATGCACTGGCTGGAAGAGTTGCACAGTGCCGAGACGGCGCGCGATGCTAAACATGGGTCGGATTGCTGAAGCCGAAGGCATTTCAGATATAAAGCTCTGGCTGCCTATCAGCAGGAATGTCGATGCGACACTCTCACAGTTGACGCCCTCGCCGCTCGCTTTGGAAATGCCGTATTTCGGTCGATGCGCACATGCGCTCATGCACCCGACGGGATGACGCGCTTCACGCGGCGCCGGCAGGCCTTGATAACGACTCGGCTAGCAGGCATTTCGGGAAAAAGCTCTGGCTGTCTATCAGCAGGAATGTCGACACTCTCACATTTCACGCCCTCGCCGCCCTAGCACTCAACTTAACCCGTACGGATTTAGTGGGGCCCCGCCCTTTTTCCGGCTTCAAGGAAGCCGACACCAACCCCTTGTTGCCCTGGTGTTGGGCCGTGGTGTTGGCTCTGGTTTTGGGCCCTGGTGTTGGGCCCTGGTGTTGGGCTGTGGGGTTGGCCCTGGTGTTGGGCCGTGGTGTTGGCCCTGGTGCTGGGCCCTGGGGTTTGGCCTTGGTGTTGGGCCCTGGTGTTGGTTTCGGTTCCCTCCTCGGTGCCTTGGAGGAAGGGGTGGCCGTGTGTGCCGCCCGTGCAGCAGTGGCTCCTGGCCTCTTGCTGCCCCCGTCCCTGTCCCTGTCCTGTCTGCGAGTTTAGGCGTTGCTTGGCTTTTTCTCTCTCCTCGGCTCCTTGCGGTGGTTTCTTGGGCTTCTTGCCAGGTTGTTGTGGCTTGCCGGTCTTGCTCTGCTTGCCCATTGGGCTTCGCTTCCCCAGTCCTTGTAACGTCCCTCGCAGAAAAAAAAATTGGGGAGCCCGGAAAGCTTTCTGTGGGGTGGATGCCTTTGGAAGTCCTGGAAGGCGATGAGAGGGCCCGTAAGGCCGTTTGAGAGCCCCAGAACGCCTTTGGAGGGTCCGGAAGGTGTTCAGAAGGCTCGGAAGGCCCTCGGGGGCCCGGAAGCTGTTCTGAGGGCCCATGAGGCCTTCCAAGGGCCCGGAATACCGTCAGAGGGACCGGAAGGCAATTGGGCTTCGCTTTCCCCGTCCTTGTAACGTCCCTTGCTAAAAAACAAAATTGGGCCCGGAATAACGTCGAAGGGACTGGAAGGCAATTGGGGAGCTCGGATGGCTTTCTGCGGGCTGATAGCCTTTGGAAGTCCTGGAAGGCGATCAGAGGGCCCGGAAGGCCGTTGAGAGCCCCAGAACGCCTTTGGAGGGTCCGGAAGGCCTTCAGAAGGCACGGAAGGCAATCGGGGGGCCCGGAAGCCGTTCTGAGGGCCCATGAGGCCTTCAAAGGGCCCGGAATACCGTCAGAGGGACCGGAAGGCAATTGGGCTTCGCTTTCCCCATCCTTGTAACGTCCCTTGCTAAAAAGCAAAATTGGGCCCGGAATACCGTCGGAGGGACCGGAAGGCAATTGGGGAGCTCGGATGGCTTTCTGCGGGCTGATAGCCTTTGGAAGTCCTGGAAGGCGATCAGAGGGCCCAGAAGGCCGTTGAGAGCCCCAGAACGCCTTTGGAGGGTCCGGAAGGCCTTCAGAAGGCACGGAAGGCCATCGGGGGGCCCGGAAGCCGTTCTGAGGGCCCATGAGGCCTTCAAAGGGCCCGGAATACCGTCAGAGGGACCGGAAGGCAATTGGGCTTCGCTTTCCCCGTCCTTGTAACGTCCCTTGCTAAAAAACAAAATTGGGCCCGGAATACCGTCGGAGGGACCGGAAGGCAATTGGGGAGCTCGGATGGCTTTCTGCGGGCTGATAGCCTTTGGAAGTCCTGGAAGGCGATCAGAGGGCCCGGAAGGCCGTTGAGAGCCCCAGAACGCCTTTGGAGGGTCCGGAAGGCCTACAGAAGGCACGGAAGGCCATCGGGGGGCCCGGAAGCCGTTCTGAGGGCTCATGAGGCCTTTAAAGGGCCCGGAATACCGTCGGAGAGACCGGAAGGCAATTGGGCCCGGAATACCGTCGGAGGGACCGAAAGGCCATTGGGGAGCCCGGAAGGCTCTTTGTGGGCTGGAAGCTTTTGGAAGTCCTGGAAGGCGATCAGAGGGCCCGGAAGCCGTTCTGAGGGCCCATCAGGCCTTCAAAGGGCCCGGAATACCATCAGAGGGACCGGAAGGCAATTGGGCTTCGCTTTCCCCATCCTTGAAACGTCCCTTGCTGAAAAACAAAATTGGCCCCGGATTACCGTCGGAGGGAACGGAAGGCCATTGGCGAGCCCGGAAGGCTCTCTGTGGGCTGGAAGCCTTTGGAAGTCCTGGAAGGCGATCAGAGGGCCCGGAAGGCCGTTGAGAGCCCCAGAACGCCTTTGGAGGGTCCGGAAGGTGTTCAGAAGGCACGGAAGGCCCTCGGGGGGCCCGGAAGCCGTTCTGAGGGCCCATGAGGCCTTCAAAGGGCCCGGAATACCGTCGGAGAGACCGGAAGGCAATTGGGCCCGGAATACCGTCTGAGGGACCGGAAGGCCATTGAGGAGCCCGGAAGGCTCTCTGTGGGCTGGAAGCCTTTGGAAGTCCTGGAAGGCGATCAGAGGGCCCGGAAGGCCGTTGAGAGCCCCAGAACGCCTTTGGAGGGTCCGGAAGGCCTTCAGAAGGCACGGAAGGCCATCGGGGGGCCCGGAAGCCGTTCTGAGGGCCCATGAGGCCTTCAAAGGGCCCGGAATACCGTCAGAGGGACCGGAAGGCAATTGGGCTTCGCTTTCCCCGTCCTTGTAACGTCCCTTGCTAAAAAACAAAATTGGGCCCGGAATACCGTCGGAGGGACCGGAAGGCAATTGGGGAGCTCGGATGGCTTTCTGCGGGCTGATAGCCTTTGGAAGTCCTGGAAGGCGATCAGAGGGCCCGGAAGGCCGTTGAGAGCCCCAGAACGCCTTTGGAGGGTCCGGAAGGCCTACAGAAGGCACGGAAGGCCATCGGGGGGCCCAGAAGCCGTTCTGAGGGCTCATGAGGCCTTTAAAGGGCCCGGAATACCGTCGGAGAGACCAGAAGGCAATTGGGCCCGGAATACCGTCGGAGGGACCGAAAGGCCATTGGGGAGCCCGGAAGGCTCTTTGTGGGCTGGAAGCTTTTGGAAGTCCTGGAAGGCGATCAGAGGGCCTGGAAGCCGTTCTGAGGGCCCATGAGGCCTTCAAAGGGCCCGGAATACCATCAGAGGGACAGGAAGGCAATTGGGCTTCGCTTTCCCCATCCTTGAAACGTCCCTTGCTGAAAAACAAAATTGGCCCCGGATTACCGTCGGAGGGAACGGAAGGCCATTGGCGAGCCCGGAAGGCTCTCTGTGGGCTGGAAGCCTTTGGAAGTCCTGGAAGGCGATCAGAGGGCCCGGAAGGCCGTTGAGAGCCCCAGAACGCCTTTGGAGGGTCCGGAAGGTGTTCAGAAGGCACGGAAGGCCATCGGGGGGCCCAAAAGCCGTTCTGAGGGCCCATGAGGCCTTCAAAGGGCCCGGAATACCGTCGGAGAGACCGGAAGGCAATTGGGCCCGGAATACCGTCGGAGGGACCGAAAGGCCATTGGGGAGCCCGGAAGGCTCTTTGTGGGCTGGAAGCTTTTGGAAGTCCTGGAAGGCGATCAGAGGGCCCGGAAGCCGTTGAGAGCCCCAGAACGCCTTTGGAGGGTCCGGAAGGTGTTCAGAAGGCACGGAAGGCCATCGGGGGGCCCGGAAGCCGTTCTGAGGGCCCATGAGGCCTTCAAAGGGCCCGGAATACCGTCGGAGAGACCGGAAGGCAATTGGGCCCGGAATACCGTCGGAGGGACCGAAAGGCCATTGGGGAGCCCGGAAGGCTCTTTGTGGGCTGGAAGCTTTTGGAAGTCCTGGAAGGCGATCAGAGGGCCCGGAAGCCGTTGAGAGCCCCAGAACGCCTTTGGAGGGTCCGGAAGGTGTTCAGAAGGC
Organism: Pleodorina starrii; assembly: GCA_030267565.1. Taxonomy (NCBI): domain Eukaryota; kingdom Viridiplantae; phylum Chlorophyta; class Chlorophyceae; order Chlamydomonadales; family Volvocaceae; genus Pleodorina; species Pleodorina starrii. The sequence continues at coordinate 287,430 of BRXU01000057.1, read as the reverse complement.
ACGGAAGGCCCTCGGGGGGCCCGGAAGCCGTTCTGAGGGCCCATGAGGCCTTCAAAGGGCCCGGAATACCGTCGGAGAGAACGGAAGGCAATTGGGCCCGGAATACCGTCTGAGGGACCGGAAGGCCATTGAGGAGCCCGGAAGGCTCTCTGTGGGCTGGAAGCCTTTGGAAGTCCTGGAAGGCGATCAGAGGGCCCGGAAGGCCGTTGAGAGCCCCAGAACGCCTTTGGAGGGTCCGGAAGGCGTTCAGAAGGCACGGAAGGCCCTCGGGGGGCCCGGAAGCCGTTCTGAGGGCCCATGAGGCCTTCAAAGGGCCCAGAATACCGTCGGAGGGACCGGAAGGCAATTGGGGAGCCCGGAAAGCTTTCTGTGGGGTGGAGGCCTTTGGAAGTCCTGGAAGGCGATGAGAGGGCCCATAAGGCCGTTTGAGAGCCCCGGGCCCAGAAGGCCTTCAGAAGGCCCGGGAGACCCTCGGCGGGCCCGGAGGCCGTTCTGAGGGCCCGTGAGGCCTTAAAAGGGCCCGGAATGCCGTCGGAGGGACCGGAAGGCGATTGGGGAGCATGGAAGGCTTTTAGTGGGCTGGAAGCCTTTGGAAGGCCTGGAAGGATATCAGAATGCTCGGAAGGGCGTTTGAGAGCCCCAGAACGCCTTTGGAGGGCCCGGAAGGCCTTCAGATGGTCCGGGAGACCCTCGGTGGGCCCAGAAGCCGTTCTGAGGGCCCGTGGGGCCTTAAAAGGGCCCGGAATGCCGTCGGAGGGACCGGAAGGCGATTGGGGAGCATGGAAGGCTTTTAGTGGGCTGGAAGCCTTTGGAAGGCCTGGAAGGATATCAGAAGGCTCGGAAGGGCGTTTGAGAGCCCCAGAACGCCTTTGCAGGGCCCGGAAGGCCTTCAGATGGTCTGGGAGACCCTCGGCGGGCCCGGAGGCCGTTCTGAGGGCCCGTGAGGCCTTAAAAGGGCCCGGAATGCCATCGGAGGGACCGGAAGGCGATTGGGGAGCCCGGAAGGCTTTCTGTGGGCTGGAAGCCTTTGGAAGGCCTGGAAGGCGATCAGAAGGCTCGGAAGGGCGTTTGAGAGCCCCAGAACGCCTTTGAAGGGCCCGGAAGGCCTTCAGATGGTCCGGGAGACCCTCGGCGGGCCCGGAAGCCGTTCTGAGGGCCCGTGAGGCCTTAAAAGGGCCCGGAATGCCGTCGGAGGGACCGGAAGGCGATTGGGGAGCCCGGAAGGCTTTCTGTGGGCTGGAAGCCTTTGGAAGGCCTGGAAGGCGATCAGAAGGCTCGGAAGGGCGTTTGAGAGCCCCAGAACGCCTTTGAAGGGCCCGGAAGGCCTTCAGATGGTCCGGGAGACCCTCGGCGGGCCCGGAAGCCGTTCTGAGGGCCCGTGAGGCCTTAAAAGGGCCCGGAATGCCGTCGGAGGGACCGGAAGGCGATTGGGGAGCCCGGAAGGCTTTCTGTGGGCTGGAAGCCTTTGGAAGGCCTGGAAGGCGATCAGAAGGCTCGGAAGGGCGTTTGAGAGCCCCAGAACGCCTTTGAAGGGCCCGGAAGGCCTTCAGATGGTCCGGGAGGCCCTCGGGGGGCCCGGAAGCGTTACTGAGGGCCCGTGGGGCCTTAAAAGGGCCCGGAATGCCGTCGGAGGGACCGGAAGGCGATTGGGGACCATGGAAGGCTTTTAGTGGGCTGGAAGCCTTTGGAAGGCCTGGAAGGATATCAGAAGGCTCGGAAGGGCGTTTGAGAGCCCCAGAATGCCTTTGGAGGGCCCGGAAGGCCTTCAGATGGTCCGGGAGACCCTCGGCGGGCCCGGAAGCCGTTCTGAGGGCCCGTGAGGCCTTAAAAGGGCCCGGAATGCCGTCGGAGGGACCGGAAGGCGATTGGGGAGCCCGGAAGGCTTTCTGTGGGCTGGAAGCCTTTGGAAGGCCTGGAAGGCGATCAGAAGGCTCGGAAGGGCGTTTGAGAGCCCCAGAACGCCTTTGAAGGGCCCGGAAGGCCTTCAGATGGTCCGGGAGGCCCTCGGGGGGCCCGGAAGCGTTACTGAGGGCCCGTGGGGCCTTAAAAGGGCCCGGAATGCCGTCGGAGGGACCGGAAGGCGATTGGGGAGCATGGAAGGCTTTTAGTGGGCTGGAAGCCTTTGGAAGGCCTGGAAGGATATCAGAAGGCTCGGAAGGGCGTTTGAGAGCCCCAGAACGCCTTTGAAGGGCCCGGAAGGCCTTCAGATGGTCCGGGAGGCCCTCGGGGGGCCCGGAAGCGTTACTGAGGGCCCGTGGGGCCTTAAAAGGGCCCGGAATGCCGTCGGAGGGACCGGAAGGCGATTGGGGAGCATGGAAGGCTTTTAGTGGGCTGGAAGCCTTTGGAAGGCCTGGAAGGATATCAGAAGGCTCGGAAGGGCGTTTGAGAGCCCCAGAATGCCTTTGGAGGGCCCGGAAGGCCTTCAGATGGTCCGGGAGACCCTCGGCGGGCCCGGAAGCCGTTCTGAGGGCCCGTGAGGCCTTCAAAGGGCCCGGAATGCCGTCGGAGGGACCGGAAGGCGATTGGGGAGCCCGGAAGGCTTTCTGTGGGCTGGAAGCCTTTGGAAGGCCTGGAAGGCGATCAGAAGGCTCGGAAGGGCGTTTGAGAGCCCCAGAACGCCTTTGAAGGGCCCGGAAGGCCTTCAGATGGTCCGGGAGACCCTCGGCGGGCCCGGAAGCCGTTCTGAGGGCCCGTGAGGCCTTAAAAGGGCCCGGAATGCCGTCGGAGGGACCGGAAGGCGATTGGGGAGCCCGGAAGGCTTTCTGTGGGCTGGAAGCCTTTGGAAGGCCTGGAAGGCGATCAGAAGGCTCGGAAGGGCGTTTGAGAGCCCCAGAACGCCTTTGAAGGGCCCGGAAGGCCTTCAGATGGTCCGGGAGACCCTCGGCGGGCCCGGAAGCCGTTCTGAGGGCCCGTGAGGCCTTCAAAGGGCCCGGAATGCCGTCGGAGGGACCGGAAGGCGATTGGGGAGCCCGGAAGGCTTTCTGTGGGCTGGAAGCCTTTGGAAGGCCTGGAAGGCGATCAGAAGGCTCGGAAGGGCGTTTGAGAGCCCCAAAACGCCTTTGGAGGGCCCGGAAGGCCTTCAGATGGTCCGGGAGACCCTCGGCGGGCCCGGAAGACCTTCACAGGGCCCGTGTGGCCTCCAAAGTGCCCAAAATGCCGTCGGAGGGACCGGAATGCGATTGGGGAGCCCGGAAGGCTTTCTGTGGGATGGAAGCCTTTGGAAGGCCTGGAAGGCGATCAGAAGGCTCGGAAGGGTGTTTGAGAGTCCCAGAACGCCTTTGGAGGGCCCGGAAGGCCTTCAGATGGTCCGGGAGACCCTCGGCGGGCCCGGAAGCCGTTCTGAGGGCCCGTGGGGCCTTAAAAGGGCCCAAAATGCCGTCGGAGGGACCGGAATGCGATTGGGGAGCCCGGAAGGCTTTCTGTGGGATGGAAGCCTTTGGAAGGCCTGGAAGGCGATCAGAAGGCTCGGAAGGGTGTTTGAGAGTCCCAGAACGCCTTTGGAGGGCCCGGAAGGCCTTCAAAAGGTCCGGGAGACCTTTGAAGGGCCCGGAAGCCGTTCTGAGGGCCCGTGAGGCCTTAAAAGGGCCCAGAATGCCGTCGGAGGGACCGGAATGCGATTGGGGAGCCCGGAAGGCTTTCTGTGGGCTGGAAGCCTTTGGAAGGCCTGGAAGGCGATCAGAAGGCTCGGAAGGGCGTTTGAGAGCCCCAGAACCCAGAGCCCCAGAGTTTAGGCGTTGCTTGGCTTTTTCTCTCTCCTCGGCTCCTTGCGGTGGTTTCTTGGGCTTCTTGCCAGGTTGTTGTGGCTTGCCGGTCTTGCTCGGCTTGCCCTTTGGGCTTCGCTTTCCCAGTCCTTGTAACGTCCCTCGCAGAAAAAAAAAGAACGCCTTTGGAGGGCCCGGAAGGCCTTCAGAAGGCCCGGGAGACCCTCGGCGGGCCCGGAGGCCGTTCTGAGGGCCCGTGAGGCCTTCGGAGGGCCCGGAATGCCGTCGGAGGGACCGGAATGCGATTGGGGAGCCCGGAAGGCTTTCTGTGGGCTGGAAGCCTTTGGAAGGCCTGGAAGGCGATCAGAAGGCTCGGAAGGGCGTTTGAGAGCCCCAGAACGCCTTTGAAGGGCCCGGAAGGCCTTCAGATGGTCCGGGAGACCCTCGGCGGGCCCGGAAGCCGTTCTGAGGGCCCGTGGGGCCTTAAAAGGGCCCAAAATGCCGTCGGAGGGACCGGAATGCGATTGGGGAGCCCGGAAGGCTTTCTGTGGGATGGAAGCCTTTGGAAGGCCTGGAAGGCGATCAGAAGGCTCGGAAGGGTGTTTGAGAGTCCCAGAACGCCTTTGGAGGGCCCGGAAGGCCTTCAAAAGGTCCGGGAGACCTTTGAAGGGCCCGGAAGCCGTTCTGAGGGCCCGTGAGGCCTTAAAAGGGCCCAGAATGCCGTCGGAGGGACCGGAATGCGATTGGGGAGCCCGGAAGGCTTTCTGTGGGCTGGAAGCCTTTGGAAGGCCTGGAAGGCGATCAGAAGGCTCGGAAGGGCGTTTGAGAGCCCCAGAACCCAGAGCCCCAGAGTTTAGGCGTTGCTTGGCTTTTTCTCTCTCCTCGGCTCCTTGCGGTGGTTTCTTGGGCTTCTTGCCAGGTTGTTGTGGCTTGCCGGTCTTGCTCGGCTTGCCCTTTGGGCTTCGCTTTCCCAGTCCTTGTAACGTCCCTCGCAGAAAAAAAAAGAACGCCTTTGGAGGGCCCGGAAGGCCTTCAGAAGGCCCGGGAGACCCTCGGCGGGCCCGGAGGCCGTTCTGAGGGCCCGTGAGGCCTTCGGAGGGCCCGGAATGCCGTCGGAGGGACCGGAATGCGATTGGGGAGCCCGGAAGGCTTTCTGTGGGCTGGAAGCCTTTGGAAGGCCTGGAAGGCGATCAGAAGGCTCGGAAGGGCGTTTGAGAGCCCCAGAACGCCTTTGAAGGGCCCGGAAGGCCTTCAGATGGTCCGGGAGACCCTCGGCGGGCCCGGAAGCCGTTCTGAGGGCCCGTGAGGCCTTCAAAGGGCCCGGAATGCCGTCGGAAGGACCGGAAGGCGATTGGGGAGCCCGGAAGGCTTTCTGTGGGCTGGAAGCCTTTGGAAGGCCTGGAAGGCGATCAGAAGGCTCGGAAGGGCGTTTGAGAGCCCCAAAACGCCTTTGGAGGGCCCGGAAGGCCTTCAGATGGTCCGGGAGACCCTCGGCGGGCCCGGAAGACCTTCACAGGGCCCGTGTGGCCTCCAAAGTGCCCAAAATGCCGTCGAAGGGACCGGAAGGCGATTGGGGAGCCCGGAAGGCTTTCTGTGGGCTGGAAGCCTTTGGAAGGCCTGGAAGGACATCAGAAGGCTCGGAAGGGCGTTTGAGAGCCCCAGAACGTCTTTGGAGGGCCCGGAAGGCCTTCAGATGGTCCGGGAGACCCTCGGCGGGCCCGGAAGCCGTTCTGAGGGCCCGTGGGGCCTTAAAAGGGCCCAAAATGCCGTCGGAGGGACCGGAATGCGATTGGGGAGCCCGGAAGGCTTTCTGTGGGATGGAAGCCTTTGGAAGGCCTGGAAGGCGATCAGAAGGCTCGGAAGGGTGTTTGAGAGTCCCAGAATGCCTTTGGAGGGCCCGGAAGGCCTTCAAAAGGTCCGGGAGACCTTCGACGGGCCCGGAAGCCGTTCTGAGGGCCCGTGGGGCCTTAAAAGGGCCCAGAATGCCGTCGGAGGGACCGGAAGGCGATTGGGGAGCCCGGAAGGCTTTCTGTGGGCTGGAAGCCTTTGGAAGGCCTGGAAGGCAATCAGAAGGCTCGGAAGGGCGTTTGAGAGCCCCAGAACGCCTTTGAAGGGCCCGGAAGGCCTTCAGATGGTCCGGGAGACCCTCGGCGGGCCCGGAAGCCGTTCTGAGGGCCCGTGAGGCCTTAAAAGGGCCCGGAATGCCGTCGGAGGGACCGGAAGGCGATTGGGGAGCCCGGAAGGCTTTCTGTGGGCTGGAAGCCTTTGGAAGGCCTGGAAGGCGATCAGAAGGCTCGGAAGGGCGTTTGAGAGCCCCAGAACGCCTTTGAAGGGCCCGGAAGGCCTTCAGATGGTCCGGGAGACCCTCGGCGGGCCCGGAAGCCGTTCTGAGGGCCCGTGAGGCCTTCAAAGGGCCCGGAATGCCGTCGGAGGGACCGGAAGGCGATTGGGGAGCCCGGAAGGCTTTCTGTGGGCTGGAAGCCTTTGGAAGGCCTGGAAGGCGATCAGAAGGCTCGGAAGGGCGTTTGAGAGCCCCAGAACGCCTTTGGAGGGCCCGGAAGGCCTTCAGATGGTCCGGGAGACCCTCGGCGGGCCCGGAAGACCTTCACAGGGCCCGTGTGGCCTCCAAAGTGCCCAAAATGCCGTCGAAGGGACCGGAAGGCGATTGGGGAGCCCGGAAGGCTTTCTGTGGGCTGGAAGCCTTTGGAAGGCCTGGAAGGACATCAGAAGGCTCGGAAGGGCGTTTGAGAGCCCCAGAACGTCTTTGGAGGGCCCGGAAGGCCTTCAGATGGTCCGGGAGACCCTCGGCGGGCCCGGAAGCCGTTCTGAGGGCCCGTGGGGCCTTAAAAGGGCCCAAAATGCCGTCGGAGGGACCGGAATGCGATTGGGGAGCCCGGAAGGCTTTCTGTGGGATGGAAGCCTTTGGAAGGCCTGGAAGGCGATCAGAAGGCTCGGAAGGGTGTTTGAGAGTCCCAGAACGCCTTTGGAGGGCCCGGAAGGCCTTCAAAAGGTCCGGGAGACCTTCGACGGGCCCGGAAGCCGTTCTGAGGGCCCGTGAGGCCTTAAAAGGGCCCAGAATGCCGTCGGAGGGACCGGAATGCGATTGGGGAGCCCGGAAGGCTTTCTGTGGGCTGGAAGCCTTTGGAAGGCCTGGAAGGCGATCGGAAGGCTCGGAAGGGCGTTTGAGAGCCCCAGAACCCAGAGCCCCAGAGTTTAGGCGTTGCTTGGCTTTTTCTCTCTCCTCGGCTCCTTGCGGTGGTTTCTTGGGCTTCTTGCCAGGTTGTTGTGGCTTGCCGGTCTTGCTCGGCTTGCCCTTTGGGCTTCGCTTTCCCAGTCCTTGTAATGTCCCTCGCAGAAAAAAAAAGAACGCCTTTGGAGGGCCCGGAAGGCCTTCAGAAGGCCCGGGAGACCCTCGGCGGGCCCGGAGGCCGTTCTGAGGGCCCGTGAGGCCTTCGGAGGGCCCGGAATGCCGTCGGAGGGACCGGAATGCGATTGGGGAGCCCGGAAGGCTTTCTGTGGGCTGGAAGCCTTTGGAAGGCCTGGAAGGCGATCAGAAGGCTCGGAAGGGCGTTTGAGAGCCCCAGAACGCCTTTGAAGGGCCCGGAAGGCCTTCAGATGGTCCGGGAGACCCTCGGCGGGCCCGGAAGCCGTTCTGAGGGCCCGTGAGGCCTTCAAAGGGCCCGGAATGCCGTCGGAGGGACCGGAAGGCGATTGGGGAGCCCGGAAGGCTTTCTGTGGGCTGGAAGCCTTTGGAAGGCCTGGAAGGCGATCAGAAGGCTCGGAAGGGCGTTTGAGAGCCCCAAAACGCCTTTGGAGGGCCCGGAAGGCCTTCAGATGGTCCGGGAGACCCTCGGCGGGCCCGGAAGACCTTCACAGGGCCCGTGTGGCCTCCAAAGTGCCCAAAATGCCGTCGAAGGGACCGGAAGGCGATTGGGGAGCCCGGAAGGCTTTCTGTGGGCTGGAAGCCTTTGGAAGGCCTGGAAGGACATCAGAAGGCTCGGAAGGGCGTTTGAGAGCCCCAGAACGTCTTTGGAGGGCCCGGAAGGCCTTCAGATGGTCCGGGAGACCCTCGGCGGGCCCGGAAGCCGTTCTGAGGGCCCGTGGGGCCTTAAAAGGGCCCAAAATGCCGTCGGAGGGACCGGAATGCGATTGGGGAGCCCGGAAGGCTTTCTGTGGGATGGAAGCCTTTGGAAGGCCTGGAAGGCGATCAGAAGGCTCGGAAGGGTGTTTGAGAGTCCCAGAATGCCTTTGGAGGGCCCGGAAGGCCTTCAAAAGGTCCGGGAGACCTTCGACGGGCCCGGAAGCCGTTCTGAGGGCCCGTGGGGCCTTAAAAGGGCCCAGAATGCCGTCGGAGGGACCGGAATGCGATTGGGGAGCCCGGAAGGCTTTCTGTGGGCTGGAAGCCTTTGGAAGGCCTGGAAGGCGATCAGAAGGCTCGGAAGGGTGTTTGAGAGCCCCAGAACCCAGAGCCCCAGAGTTTAGGCGTTGCTTGGCTTTTTCTCTCTCCTCGGCTCCTTGCGGTGGTTTCTTGGGCTTCTTGCCAGGTTGTTGTGGCTTGCCGGTCTTGCTCGGCTTGCCCTTTGGGCTTCGCTTTCCCAGTCCTTGTAACGTCCCTCGCAGAAAAAAAAAGAACGCCTTTGGAGGGCCCGGAAGGCCTTCAGAAGGCCCGGGAGACCCTCGGCGGGCCCGGAGGCCGTTCTGAGGGCCCGTGAGGCCTTCGGAGGGCCCGGAATGCCGTCGGAGGGACCGGAATGCGATTGGGGAGCCTGGAAGGCTTTCTGTGGGCTGGAAGCCTTTGGAAGGCCTGGAAGGCGATCAGAAGGCTCGGAAGGGTGTTTGAGAGCCCCAGAACGCCTTTGGAGGGCCCGAAAGGCCTTCAGATGGTCCGGGAGACCCTCGGCGGGCCCGGAAGCCGTTCTGAGGGCCCGTGGGGCCTTAAAAGGGCCCGGAATGCCGTCGGAGGGACCGGAAGGCGATTGGGGAGCAGAAAGAAAGTTTACACTGGACCGTAAGCCCGAGCGTGGGTTAAGGGAACAGACTGATGCCTCTTCGGCGGGTACTTTCAGCCCATTACCGCGGTGACCGCCTTTTTGACTAAGATGGGTTGCTTCTCCCACCCACTCCGTGTCTGGGCTCCGTCTCACTCGGATCACATCTGGGTACCCGCACGCACTTTTCCCAGATATGCCAGACACATCATTGTTGCACATTCAACCGTGATGAGTTCTACCAGTGCAGGGGACAGGGACATGGCTAAAGAGCCATGCGATCACCTGCTGTTCGTTCCCACACCAGGGCCCCCATCGGTCACCCAGCCCTCTGCGAAGGCCGGGATCGAACTGGTGACCTCTCGGTCACCAATTTAGTGCCCTAACTCTCAAGCACTCCTAGGGGATTTTTGTTGCGCTCAGGCGCTGGGGCTTCGTATCTTAGACGAAGATACGAAGTTGAGGAGCTTGTCTGAGTTGAAGAACACAGACAGGTGTATGACCTATAGAACAGATCCTGTTCAAGTACGGTCATGGGGAGCATGGAAGGCTTTCTGTGGGCTGGAAGCCTTTGGAAGGCCTGGAAGGCGATCAGAAGGCTCGGAAGGGCGTTTGAGAGCCCCAGAACGCCTTTGGAGGGCCCGGAAGGCCTTCAGATGGTCCGGGAGACCCTCGGCGGGCCCGGAAGCCATTCTGAGGGCCCGTGATGCCTTAAAAGGGCCCGGAATGCCGTCGGAGGGACCGGAAGGCGATTGGGGAGCCCGGAAGGCTTTCTGTGGGCTGGAAGCCTTTGGAAGGCCTGGAAGGCGATCAGAAGGCTCGGAAGGGCGTTTGAGAGCCCCAAAACGCCTTTGGAGGGCCCGGAAGGCCTTCAGATGGTCCGGGAGACCCTCGGTGGGCCCGGAGGCCGTTCTGAGGGCCCGTGAGGCCTTAAAAGGGCCCAGAATGCCGTCGGAGGGACCGGAATGCGATTGGGGAGCCCGGAAGGCTTTCTGTGGGCTGGAAGCCTTTGGAAGGCCTGGAAGGCAATCAGAAGGCTCGGAAGGGTGTTTTAGAGCCCCAGAACGCCTTTGGAGGGCCCGGAAGGCCTTCAGATGGTCCGGGAGACCCTCGGCGGGCCCGGAAGCCGTTCTGAGGGCCCGTGGGGCCTTAAAAGGGCCCGGAATGCCGTCGGAGGGACCGGAATGCGATTGGGGAGCCCGGAAGGCTTTCTGTGGGCTGGAAGCCTTTGGAAGGCCTGGAAGGCAATCAGAAGGCTCGGAAGGGCGTTTGAGAGCCCCAGAACGCCTTTGGAGGGCCCGGAAGGCCTTCAGATGGTCCGGGAGACCCTCGGCGGGCCCGGAAGCCGTTCTGAGGGCCCGTGGGGCCTTAAAAGGACCCGGAATGCCGTCGGAGGGACCGGAAGGCGATTGGGGAGCCCGGAAGGCTTTCTGTGGGCTGGAAGCCTTTGGAAGGCCTGGAAGGCGATGAGAAGGCTCGGAAGGGCGTTTGAGAGCCCCAGAACGCCTTTGGAGGGCCCGGAAGGCCTTCAGATGGTCCGGGAGACCCTCGGCGGGCCCGGAGGCCGTTCTGAGGGCCCGTGAGGCCTTCGGAGGGCCCGGAATGCCGTCGGAGGGACCGGAATGCGATTGGGGAGCCCGGAAGGCTTTCTGTGGGCTGGAAGCCTTTGGAAGGCCTGGAAGGCGATCAGAAGGCTCGGAAGGGTGTTTGAGAGCCCCAGAACGCCTTTGGAGGGCCCGGAAGGCCTTCAGAAAGCCCGGGAGACCCTCGGCGGGCCCGGAAGCCGTTCTGAGGGCCCGTGGGGCCTTAAAAGGGCCCGGAATGCCGTCGGAGGGACCGGAAGGCGATTGGGGAGCATGGAAGGCTTTCTGTGGGCTGGAAGCCTTTGGAAGGCCTTTTTTTTCTGCGAGGGACGTTACAAGGACTGGGAAAGCGAAGCCCAACGGGCAAGCCGAGCAAGACCGGCAAGCCACAACAACCTGGCAAGAAGCCCAAGAAACCACCGCAAGGAGCCGAGGAGAGAGAAAAAGCCAAGCAACGCCTAAACTCGCAGACAGGACAGGGACAGGGACGGGGGCAGCAAGAGGCCAGGAGCCACTGCTGCACGGGTGCCACCCCTTCCTCCAAGACACCGAGGAGGGAACCGAAACCAACACCAGGGCCCAACACCAGGGCCAAACCCCAGGGCCCAACACCAGGGCCAACACCACGGCCCAACACCAGGGCCAACCCCACAGCCCAACACCAGGGCCAACACCACGGCCCAACACCAGGGCCAATCCCACAGCCCAACACCAGGGCCCAACACCAGGGCCCAAAACCAGAGCCAACACCACGGCCCAACACCAGGGCAAAAACCACGGCCCAACACCCGGGCCAGCACCACTGACCAACAACAGGGCCCGTCACCGAGGACAAACCCCAGGGCCGGGCAAAGGCCCCAACAGCGACCACAGCGACAACACAACCACAACCTGCACAACCTCAACAGCCAAGGGGCGAACCCTACACCCAGGGCGACAGCAACAGGAACGGCAAACAAAGCCGGGCAACCGCCACAGCGAACCAGGGCGGACAAGCCCCCCCCGCCGGGGAGCACCAGAGGAAACAGGAAAACCACAGCACGCCCGAAGAGAACCCCGCACCACCTAAACCGCCTCCCAGAGCCACAAAAGCCGCAGGGACGGCGCTACACGAAGCGCACCAGAGACAAACAACAACCGACCCCACCCTGGGGGCGTCCCCGCAAGACAGCAGGCCCCAAGACACGCCTCCCTCCCAAGACACCCCACACCGCAGGAACCGCACTCCCGCGGCCCCCCGGCTCCCAAGAACCCCCACGGGCGCAGCAGGGGCAGTACCGCCTGGCTGGAAGCCAGGGCTCGGAAGGGCGTTTGAGAACCCCAGAACGCCTTTGGAAGGCCCGGAAGGCCTTCAGAAGGCCCGGGAGGCCCTCGGGGGGCCCGGAAGACCTTCAGAGGGCCCGTGAGGCCTTCAAAGGGCCCGGAATGCCGTCGGAGGGACCGGAAGGCGATTGGGGAGCCCGGAAGGCTTTCTGTGGGCTGGAAGCCTTTGGAAGGCCTGGAAGGCGATCAGAAGGCTCGGAAGGGCGTTTGAGAGCCCCAGAACGTCTTTGGAGGGCCCGGAAGGCCTTCAGATGGTCCGGGAGACCCTCGGCGGGCCCGGAAGCCGTTCTGAGGGCCCGTGGGGCCTTAAAAGGGCCCGGAATGCCGTCGGAGGGACCGGAAGGCGATTGGGGAGCCCGGAAGGCTTTCTGTGGGCTGGAAGCCTTTGGAAGGCCTGGAAGGACATCAGAAGGCTCGGAAGGGCGTTTGAGAGCCCCAGAACGCCTTCGGAGGGCCCGGAAGGCCTTCAAAAGGTCCGGGAGACCTTCGGCGGGCCCGGAAGCCGTTCTGAGGGCCCGTGAGGCCTTAAAAGGGCCCAGAATACCGTCGGAGGGACCGGAATGCGATTGGGGAGCCCGGAAGGCTTTCTGTGGGCTGGAAGCCTTTGGAAGGCCTGGAAGGCGATCAGAAGGCTCGGAAGGGTGTTTGAGAGCCCCAGAACGCCTTTGGAGGGCCCGGAAGGCCTTCAGATGGTCCGGGAGACCCTCGGCGGGCCCGGAGGCCGTTCTGAGGGCCCGTGGGGCCTTAAAAGGGCCCGGAATGCCGTCGGAGGGACCGGAAGGCGATTGGGGAGCCCGGAAGGCTTTCTGTGGGCTGGAAGCCTTTGGAAGGCCTGGAAGGATATCAGAAGGCTCGGAAGGGTGTTTGAGAGCCCCAGAACGCCTTTGGAGGGCCCGGAAGGCCTTCAGAAGGCCCGGGAGACCCTCGGCGGGCCCGGAAGCCGTTCTGAGGGCCCGTGGGGCCTTAAAAGGGCCCGGAATGCCGTCGGAGGGACCGGAAGGCGATTGGGGAGCATGGAAGGCTTTCTGTGGGCTGGAAGCCTTTGGAAGGCCTTTTTTTTCTGTGAGGGACGTTACAAGGACTGGGAAAGCGAAGCCCAACGGGCAAGCCGAGCAAGACCGGCAAGCCACAACAACCTGGCAAGAAGCCCAAGAAACCACCGCAAGGAGCCGAGGAGAGAGAAAAAGCCAAGCAACGCCTAAACTCGCAGACAGGACAGGGACAGGGACGGGGGCAGCAAGAGGCCAGGAGCCACTGCTGTACGGGCGCCACCCCTTCCTCCAAGACACCGAGGAGGGAACCGAAACCAACACCAGGGCCCAACACCAGGGCCAAACCCCAGGGCCCAACACCAGGGCCAACACCACGGCCCAACACCAGGGCCAACCCCACAGCCCAACACCAGGGCCAACACCACGGCCCAACACCAGGGCCAATCCCACAGCCCAACACCAGGGCCCAACACCAGGGCCCAAAACCAGAGCCAACACCACGGCCCAACACCAGGGCAAAAACCACGGCCCAACACCCGGGCCAGCACCACTGACCAACAACAGGGCCCGTCACCGAGGACAAACCCCAGGGCCGGGCAAAGGCCCCAACAGCGACCACAGCGACAACACAACCACAACCTGCACAACCTCAACAGCCAAGGGGCGAACCCTACACCCAGGGCGACAGCAACAGGAACGGCAAACAAAGCCGGGCAACCGCCACAGCGAACCAGGGCGGACAAGCCCCCCCCGCCGGGGAGCACCAGAGGAAACAGGAAAACCACAGCACGCCCGAAGAGAACCCCGCACCACCTAAACCGCCTCCCAGAGCCACAAACGCCGCAGGGACGGCGCTACACGAAGCGCACCAGAGACAAACAACAACCGACCCCACCCTGGGGGCGTCCCCGCAAGACAGCAGGCCCCAAGACACGCCTCCCTCCCAAGACACCCCACACCGCAGGAACCGCACTCCCGCGGCCCCCCGGCTTTTTTTTTTAATTCCGGAGGAACCCCGACTCGGGACATGGGACACACATGTTGTCTGGCGGCTCCACTGATGCTGCCACTTCTGCTGAGTAGCTAGCGTGCCAGGCTTCTGGGCGACTCCACGGGGCCAGCTGGACGGTGCTGATGACTGTATGATGAGTCTTGTAGGCTCCCAAGAACCCCCACGGGTGCAGCAGGGGCAGTACCGCCTGGCTGGAAGCCAGGGCTCGGAAGGGCGTTTGAGAACCCCAGAACGCCTTTGGAAGGCCCGGAAGGCCTTCAGAAGGCCCGGGAGGCCCTCGGGGGGCCCGGAAGACCTTCAGAGGGCCCGTGAGGCCTTCAAAGGGCCCGGAATGCCGTCGGAGGGACCGGAAGGCGATTGGGGAGCCCGGAAGGCTTTCTGTGGGCTGGAAGCCTTTGGAAGGCCTGGAAGGCGATCAGAAGGCTCGGAAGGGCGTTTGAGAGCCCCAGAACGTCTTTGGAGGGCCCGGAAGGCCTTCAGATGGTCCGGGAGACCCTCGGCGGGCCCGGAAGCCGTTCTGAGGGCCCGTGGGGCCTTAAAAGGGCCCGGAATGCCGTCGGAGGGACCGGAAGGCGATTGGGGAGCCCGGAAGGCTTTCTGTGGGCTGGAAGCCTTTGGAAGGCCTGGAAGGACATCAGAAGGCTCGGAAGGGCGTTTGAGAGCCCCAGAACGCCTTCGGAGGGCCCGGAAGGCCTTCAAAAGGTCCGGGAGACCTTCGGCGGGCCCGGAAGCCGTTCTGAGGGCCCGTGAGGCCTTAAAAGGGCCCAGAATACCGTCGGAGGGACCGGAATGCGATTGGGGAGCCCGGAAGGCTTTCTGTGGGCTGGAAGCCTTTGGAAGGCCTGGAAGGACATCAGAAGGCTCGGAAGGGCGTTTGAGAGCCCCAGAACGCCTTTGGAGGGCCCGGAAGGCCTTCAGATGGTCCGGGAGACCCTCGGCGGGCCCGGAAGCCGTTCTGAGGGCCCGTGGGGCCTTAAAAGGACCCGGAATGCCGTCGGAGGGACCGGAAGGCGATTGGGGAGCCCGGAAGGCTTTCTGTGGGCTGGAAGCCTTTGGAAGGCCTGGAAGGACATCAGAAGGCTCGGAAGGGCGTTTGAGAGCCCCAGAACTCTTTGGAGGGCCCGGAAGGCCTTCAGATGGTCCGGGAGACCCTCGGCGGGCCCGGAAGCCGTTCTGAGGGTCCGTGAGGCCTTAAAAGGGCCCGGAATGCCGTCGGAGGGACCGGAATGCGATTGGGGAGCCCGGAAGGCTTTCTGTGGGCTGGAAGCCTTTGGAAGGCCTGGAAGGACATCAGAAGGCTCGGAAGGGCGTTTGAGAGCCCCAGAACGCCTTTGGAGGGCCCGGAAGGCCTTCAGATGGTCCGGGAGACCCTCGGCGGGCCCGGAAGCCGTTCTGAGGGCCCGTGAGGCCTTAAAAGGGCCCGGAATGCCGTCGGAGGGACCGGAATGCGATTGGGGAGCCCGGAAGGCTTTCTGTGGGCTGGAAGCCTTTGGAAGGCCTGGAAGGCGATCAGAAGGCTCGGAAGGGCGTTTGAGAGCCCCAGAACGTCTTTGGAGGGCCCGGAAGGCCTTCAGATGGTCCGGGAGACCCTCGGCGGGCCCGGAAGCCGTTCTGAGGGTCCGTGAGGCCTTCAAAGGGCCCAAAATGCCGTCAGAGGGCCCGGAAGGCGATTGGGGAGCCCGGAAGGCTTTCTGTGGGCTGGAAGCCTTTGGAAGGCCTGGAAGGCGATCAGAAGGCTCGGAAGGGCGTTTGAGAGCCCCAGAACGCCTTTGGAGGGCCCGGAAGGCCTTCAGAAGGCTCGGGAGGCCCTCGGGGGGCCCGGAAGACCTTCACAGGGCCCGTGTGGCCTCCAAAGTGCCCAAAATGCCGTCGGAGGGACCGGAAGGCGATTGAGGAGCCCGGAAGGCTTTCTGTGGGCTGGAAGCCTTTGGAAGGCCTGGAAGGCGATCAGAAGGCTCGGAAGGGCGTTTGAGAGCCCCAGAACGCCTTTGGAGGGCCCGGAAGGCCTTCAGATGGTCCGGGAGACCCTCGGCGGGCCCGGAAGCCGTTCTGAGGGCCCGTGAGGCCTTAAAAGGGCCCGGAATGCCGTCGGAGGGACCGGAATGCGATTGGGGAGCCCGGAAGGCTTTCTGTGGGCTGGAAGCCTTTGGAAGGCCTGGAAGGACATCAGAAGGCTCGGAAGGGCGTTTGAGAGCCCCAGAACGCCTTTGGAGGGCCCGGAAGGCCTTCAGAAGGCTCGGGAGACCCTCGGCGGGCCCGGAGGCCGTTCTGAGGGCCCGTGAGGCCTTCAAAGGGCCCGGAATGCCGTCGGAGGGACCGGAAGGCGATTGGGGAGCCCGGAAGGCTTCTGTGGGCTGGAAGCCTTTGGAAGGCCTGGAAGGCGATCAGAAGGCTCGGAAGGGCGTTTGAGAGCAAGACACAAGAAGTCTTCGAGCAGCAGGCAAAAGAGCTGGTCATCGCGCACCACCACGGGTGGGATGTCGTGGGCCAGATGCGGGGAACGCCCTACGCGGCCACGGAGGAAGAGCAGAAGGCGCTGAAGAAGGCCATCAAGGCCGCAGCTGAGAGCCGGAAGGTTGCTAAGCCCCCCGGGAAGGCGCAACCGGCGCAGGTGGCGGCCGCGGCGGGGCCGTCGGCGCCGAAGGCTCCCAAGGGGCCGTGTGACAAGTGCAACGCCATGGGCCACTGGGCCAAGGAGTTCCCGAACCCGCCGAAGTAGCGGACATCATTGGGCTTGGGTCGGCGCAAGCCCTAGCTTGCGGCCGTGGCCCTCTTAAGGGCGGTGGGGTGCAAGCCTCGGTGTGCATGGTCGGCGCAAGCCCTAGCTTGCGGCCGTGGCCCTCTTAAGGGCGGTGGGGTGCAAGCCTCGGTGTGCGTGGTCGGCGCAAGCCCTAGCTTGTGGCCGTAGCCCTCTTAAGGGCGGTGGGGCGCAAGCCTCGGTGTGCGTGGTCGGTGCAAGCCCTAGCTTGCGGCCGTAGCCCTCTTAAGGGCGGTGGGGCACAAGCCTCGGTGTGCGTGGTCGGCGCAAGCCCTAGCTTGCGGCCGTGGCCCTCTTAAGGGTGTGGGGTACGAACGTCGGCCTGTCTGCGACAGGGGGTTGGTTGGTTTTACCCGCCTCCCGCGGGAGCCCGGGGACGGACCTCAGCTGTGGGGCAGCCATCCTGGCGCGGCCAGGGATCAGCCTGCCGGGCTGTGTGCAGCACCCGTACACCTCGGACACAGCCGGCCGTGTCTGCTGCTGGGACTGGGATATCCTCCACCTTCGCCTCCGCCTCCTATGCGTCTACACCCCGTCGGTGGCCGCCAGCCGCCCAGAGTTCTTCCAAAGCCTACAGCCATACCTCGAGACCGACCGCCACATTCTGCTTGGAGGCGACCTTAACTGCGTCCTGCATGCGGGTGACGAGGCCCAACCGTCTGCCCATCGGGCCGGCGGGAGGCCTGCACTGCAGGCCCTGGTCAACGGGGCCAATCTGGTCGACCCCTGGCTGTCTTCCGGCGTGGGGGGGGGCTTCACTCACCCGGCATCACCCACCAGACCGCCGGTGGCACGCCTGGACCGCTGGCTCCTTAGCCAACCTCTGCAGCAGTACGTGACAGCTGTTCGGGTGGTGCCAGGCGCCCCGGGGGATCATCATGGGGTGCTCTTGGAGCTGGCGCTGCCAGGGCTCCCCACCCTCGGCCGCAGCAGCTGGGCGTTTCCCACGTACCTGCTGTACCACCCCGGCCTGCTGCCCCGCCTGCAGTCGGCAGTGGAGCTGGCAATCCAGGCCGTCCAGCAGCAAGACGCCGCTGCTGACCCGCGCGAGGTGTGGGAATGTCTGAAAGGTCGCCTGCGCAGTGCAGCCGATCACCTCCACAGACAGCACCTGAAGGACCAGGCCGCCAGCCTGAAGGCGGCCAAACATGCTGCGTGTGCAGCCCTGGCAGCCATGCACCATGCTGTGCCCGGGCCCGACGCCGGCACCCTGGCAGCACAGGCCTGCAGCCAGCTCACCACGGCAGTCAAACAGGCCGCCATCCGCCACACAGCGGCGCTGGACGCCGCGTACACGCAGCATGGCGACAAGGGTACCGGCTGGTTCCACCAGCTCGGACGCGAGGTGCGCACCCGGGAGCCAGTCACCCACCTCTCAGTCCCGGGTCAGCCCCTCCCGGTTCCACTCAGTGACCCGGGTGCGGCCGCCGCTATAACAGCTGCGGCCCACGCCATGTACAGCAGTGACAGCCCCACGGGTCTGTTCCGGGTGGAGCAGGTGGACCTGACAGCCCAAGACCAGCTCCTGCAGCACCTCCGCCGCCGGCTCCCCCAGCCCCTCAGGGAAGCTGCCGACGCCGCCCCAGCTGCCGGCGAGCTGCAGCCGGACGAACTTGCGGCTGCTCTGTCGTCCTGTCTGAATGGCACCGCCCCTGGCTCGGACGGCCTGCCTTATGAGGTGTACCGGGTGCTGTGGCCGCTGCTGGGCCCGCTGCTGCTCGCCGCAGCCTTCACCCAGGGGTCCGTGGAGTCCGGGGCCGCAGCTGCCGACTCCCTGCCGCTCAGCTGGCGTGAAGGGGTCATCACTCTCATCTACAAAGGCAAAGGCCTGCCCCGGCCCAGCCTGAGCAGCTACCGGCCCATCCAGGGTGGCTATCTTAAGATATGGATATATATTTGGGAGTAAGTTTTGGAGATCTGAAGATACTTTTGCCGTGCAAAAAGCTGAAGGTTTAGATAATCCGGCCTCACAGGTGGGCATGATATCTCCCGGGGACGTGTTTAGCCGGGAAAATCCCCTCCTAGACAGATCCTGACAGATACTCTCAGCGCTTCTGAGCCAGGAGAATCTCTGGCCGTAGATACTCGGCAAAATAAGATAGCCACCCTGGGCCCATCACCCTGCTCCAATGCGACTACAAGCTTGTCTGCAAGGCCGTCAGCAATCGCCTACAGCCGGCACTGGACTACCTGATAGACCCGCTGCAGACTGCCTTCGTCAGCGGCCGGGACATCCGGGACAACACCCTTTACCACCTGGCCCTGGCGGAGTGGGTGCGGCACTCGCAGCAACCAGCAGCCCTCATCATACTCGACATCGAGAAGGCCTACGACCGGGTTCATCGCCCCTGGCTCTACCGGGTGGCCGAGGCCATGGGCTTCGGTCAGCACACACAGCGCTGGCTACGCCTACTCACGTCAGACGGCTCCTGCCGGGTGGTGGTCAATGGGCACCGGTCAGCCCCTTTCCCGGTCCGCAACGGCCTTCAGCAGGGCAGCATCCTGTCGCCCGTCCTGTGGGTCCTGCAGCTGGAACCCCTCGCCTCGTACCTGCACCACCTGCGCAGCACCAACGCTCTCAGCACCCCCACCCTCCCCAACAACGTGCCAGCCCCCCCTGTCACCCACCACGCGGACGATACGGTGCTCACGGTCAGCAATGTCGACAGGGATGGGGAGGTCGCTACCGCGGCTGTCCAGCTGTTCTGCAGGGCCAGCAACGCACGGGTCAATGCCAGCAAGGGGAAGGGGATGGTGCTGGGCACCCACGAGCCGGTGGTGGGGCCCAACGCCGCAACCGGTGCGAGTTTCCCGACTCCCGGTGAGGAACCCCCACGCCACCTGGGAATCCCTCTCACTCTGGACCCGGCGGAGGCCGCGCGGCTCTGCTACACCAGCAGAATTCAGCGGGTCCAGCGTCTCGGCCATGTGTGGCGGCGGCACGGCATCAGCCTCGTGGGCAGGGTGCATGTGGCCAAACAGGTGCTGGGTAACACCCTGGCATACCACCTCTCCATCATCCGCCCCACCCCACCCCAGCTGGCGTCACTCCGCAAGCATATCGACGGCTTTGTGGCCTGGTCGCTCCTGGAGGAAGACGCGTCCCTGGTGTGCCACGGACGGGCCCTGCTGAAGCCTGGCCCGGAGATTGCCTGCTGGGATCACGACTGTGGCGGTGTCGGCCATCTCGACCTCGACGCCTTCATGGTCGCCCTGCATGCGAAGCCCCTCGCCCAGCTCGCTCAGCCCGGCCAGCAGCCATGGAAGCAGATCATGCGGGGTCTGCTCGACGAGTACAGGCCGGATGGGACCACTGGGTGGGGCTGGGTGTATGGCACGGCGGAACCGCCCCCCAGCCTGCCTACGTTCATTGCCGGCCTGGTACAGTCCTACCGCTCCTCGCTCCCGACCCGGCTGGCCTACCCAGAGACCACGGACGCACGTGCCATCCTGCATGAGCCCCTGTTCTTCAATGCAGCCCTGCGTGACCCCGCCACCGACCAGCCCTTCACCCCGCCGGCTGGGACCGCCCACCTGGGACCCCGCACCCTGGCCGAGCTCCGTGCAGCGTCGCCCATGACCCAGCACGAACCCCTCATGCAGGCGGTCCTTGGGGCCATCCCAGCCGACTGGCGGAGACTGCTGCCAGCCGACCCCCTGGACCCCGAACTGCCGCCGGCGCCCGACTGGCTCCTGTCGCCCGATGGCAGCCGGGTCAGCAGCCCTACGGGAGTCTTGTGGGCCGTCCTGCCCAACGGCCGCTTGGTGCCCCCAGACAGCGAGCAGGCCGGAGCAGCGGGGGACGCCGACTGGCCTGCAGCCTGCGTGCTGCCGGGCCGCAAGCCGCGCCGACACTGGACCTTGGAGGACCATCAGCGATACAACGAGGCGCCCCCAGCCCAACGTGCCTCCTCATGGCCAGTGGAATACCAGCTGCTGGGGCTTTGGGACTCGGTCCAGTGCTACCCCCTCAGCCACGGCCACGGCGTGCTGCCCCTCATCCACTACACAGTGAGTGAGGTGCACCACCGCCTCACCGCCCGCGGTCACAGCTGGGGCCGGGACCAAGACACGGGGCCCCTCATGCCCGCGGTGTGGCCCGAGCAGCCGCACAGCCAGCTACAGCAACAGGAGGCCCGCTGGCACCAACACTGGCTGGCTCAGCAAGCGCCCAGCCGCAGCCGGTGGTTTGCCATGAACCCCACACCCAGCCCCGGCTGGATGCGGCCCCGATCCTCCCCCCCATCACTGCCCTCGGCCGCTGCAAGCCCGGTCAGCCAGCCTGGCAGCCGCCATGTGGCACCGCACCAGCAGGACCCCGGTGCTGCCGCCGGACCGTCGGCACCCGCCGGGCCGGCCCCGGAGGTAGACCAGGCAGCTGATGGCCCGGCTGGCATGTCTCCCCTCGACCGCCGGCGGGCCTGGCAGCGGCTGTGGGACTGCCCCGCAAGCAACCGGGCCAAGGCGCTAGCCTGGCGGCTGCACCATGGACGGCTCCCGTGCGGGGTTTACCTGGCCTTCAAAGGTCAGCCGCAGCGTGCCCACTGCCCTGCTCCTAGCTGCTCGGTGGACGGCAGCCTGCATGTCGCCAGCCTGACCCACGTCTTCTTGGAGTGCGGGGCTTACACCGCAGCTCGGGTTTGGCTGGCAGAGCTGTGGGCGGCAGTCTCCGGGGCCGCGGACTTGCCCTTCAGCCAGCCGGCTGTGCTACTGGGGGACTGGCCGGGAGGGTGGCCGGCCTACCCCACCAGCCCTGGGTTGCAGCTGCTGTGGGCAGCCCTTCGAGCCACTTGGCTGTGGGCGGTCTGGGGCCACTACCACAGGGCGGAGCCTGATGACCATCCGTCGGCCACGGTGGTGGGCTGCGTCATTGGAGAGCTGCAGCGTCTCATGAGGGCACATTTCAGCATGGCGGCGCTCTCCGAGGACACTCTGGCGGGGCTGCCCCGGGGCCCCATCACAGCGCAGCTGAAGCCCGGCCGGTTGGATGCCTTCGAAGCCTCCTGGGCGCATGAAGGCGTCCTTTGCTCCGTACAGCGGGTGGCTGGCAGCAGCCCGCGTCTGCAGGTTCATCTGTCCCGGGTGGCCCCGGTCCCAGCTCCACAGGCATCCGCCGGGAGCGCCCAGGCAGCACAGCAGGTCTCCCCATCCGGGTCCGCCATCAGCGCCCAGCCCAGCCAGGCAGCAGCTCAGCTGACAGGGCAGCCGGGGCCGTCGTGAGCGGGGTGTTGGGAGTCGGGGGTCTCGGTGTCTGAGGTTCTTAGGGTGCGAGGGGCTTCGAGGGTGGGGGGAGTGCGGTGCGGGTTGCCTAGGGAGGGGGAAGCGGTGCAGGGCTTGCTGTGGGTGGGGCCTGAGGGGGTCTTGGGGGTCGGGGGAGCTTCGGTGCAGGGTTGGTGTGGTGCAGGCTGCCGTGGGAGGCAGGTGCGGTTCGGGGGTCGCTGTCTGGAGGGGTCGCTCCCTGTGTGGGGTCTGTGGGTGTCTTGTCGCAGGCGCTCTCGTGCTCTGGTCTCCGACCCGGCGGTGCTCTCCCTGCGGCCTGGAGGGGGTTTTTGGGGGACGGGGGGTCTTGGGAGTGGGGTGCGCGCGGCGCGGGGGGGACTGGGGAGGGTTTCGGAGGGGGTCTGGGGAGGGGCGGGGGGGCTTCGGTGCAGGGTTGGTGTGGTGCAGGCTGCCGTGGGAGGCAGGTGCGGTTCGGGGGTCGCTGTCTGGAGGGGTCGCTCCCTGTGTGGGGTCTGTGGGTGTCTTGTCAGCCCAAGCCCAACACCAGGGCCAACACCACGGCCCAACACCAGGGCCAACCCCACAGCCCAACACCAGGGCCAACACCACGGCCCAACACCAGGGCCAATCCCACAGCCCAACACCAGGGCCCAACACCAGGGCCCAAAACCAGAGCCAACACCACGGCCCAACACCAGGGCAACAAGGGGTTGGTGTCGGCTTCCTTGAAGCCGGAAAAAGGGTGGGGCCCCACTAAATCCGTACGGGTTAAGTTGAGTGCTAGGGCAGCGAGGGTGTGAAGTGTGAGAGTGTCGACATTCCTGCTGATAGACAGCCAGAGCTGTTTCCCGAAATGCCTGCTAGCCGAGTCGTTAGCAAGGCCTGCCGGCGCCGCGCGAAGCACGTCATCCCGTCGGGTGCATGAGCGCATGTGCGCATCGACCGAAATACGGCATTTCCAAAGCGAGCGGCGAGGGCGCCAACTGTGAGAGTGTCGACATTCCTGCTGATAGGCAGCCAGAGCTTTATAGCTGAAATGCCTGCGGCTTCAGCAATCCGACCCATGTTTAGCATCGCACGCCTGTGCAACTCTTCCGGCCAGCGCATTGGCTGAAGTTACATGACAGTAGACATGGAGTGTATGGAGTGTATCATTTACACATCACGCAGGCTGACTTGCCAATAGAAGGACAGCGGAACTGTTTGCGAGGGTTGCGACGACGTGCAGTTGCCGACGAGAGTGCACAGGCTTCGCTACTGAGGTATTCACCGTAGAGGAGGCTTGAGTGCTTTAACATTAGGACAGGGAACGTAGAAGTCCATCCCCTAGGTTGCCGACTGGACTTGTTGGGCGGCCCGCAGAAGACCGCTGCATCGTGCGTGCATTGGCGGCTTGGCGTCCAACAACCAGCAGTTGGCACCTCATGGTTTGCTCCTTGCAACCTTTGTAATAGTAATATGCGTCAAGACGATCGGACCGGCAGGCAGAGCTGCTGTGGTGTGGTCGCGGGAAGAATGTTTGCAATGCAAACATAGTTTGTTGCCGAAACGAAGATTCATTTCACGCCGTCATGTCAGAATTCCACTTTGAGGAACGATGAATCTTCTGGAATTAATTATAGGCCGAGAGGTCTTGGTTTGACCTCGGCCTCGGTCCATGGAGACTGCCAAACTGGTTGGGTTCCTAAACGAGGTTGGGTTCCAATAATAAATTTACCTTGCAATAAAGAATGTAATCTTTGACTTATGCAGCCTTTCCGATGGCCGAGATTCTTGACTTCCCCTATTACTTCACATACACGCATGCACGCATGCACGCACGGACATGGGCAATCCTACAAGCGCGCGCCCTGTGGGCCGCGGGCTGCCATAGCGCCCTTTCCGGATGTGGATGCGGTTGGGCGAACGCGACGTGACACAACGTGACGCTGCGCTACGGTACACTACACTGCACTATGCTCCGTTACGCTCCGCTACACAATGCTATGCAACGCTACGCAACGCTATGCAACGGTACACAACGCCCTGAGTAGCAACGCAATGTGGCACGACGTGACGCGACACGATGCGATGCGATGTGACGCGACAGGACGCGACGGGATGCGATGCTATACTACACTACACAATGCTTTGCGAGAAGGCGCGCACGCGACTTCAATCGTGCACGTTGAAATGTGACTTGCGATTTACGATCGTGCACGCTGCACTACAGTATGGTACGTGCTGCGATGCTACGCGGGACACTGCACCATGCTAGTCTATGCTATGCTACGTTACGTTACGCTACACTACACTACGCTACGCTACTATTCATTATGCTAGTCTACGTTCCGCTACGAAACGCTACCGAGGCTACGGTCCGCTACATACACTCCGCAAAAGCCGATCGTGCACGCTGTGCTGCACTATGCTTCGCGACGCTAGCCGAGCGCAGCAGAGCGGAGCATAGCCGAGCGCAGCGGAGCCGAGCGTAGCGGAGCGTAGCGGAGCCGAGTGTAGCGGAGCGTAGCGTAGCCGAGCACAGCGCAACGTAGCGAAGCGGCGACGACGAGCGGCGGCGAGCGGCGACGAATAACGACCGGCGACGACGCGAGCGGCGATGAGCCGCGACGAGCGGCGACTAACTTTGAGCCGAGCGCAACCGAGCGCAGCGGAGTGCGCCCGACTTTAATCGCCGATTAGCGTTAAAGCGATGAAACCGAGCGAGCGAGCGAACGAGCGAGCGAGCGAACGAGCGTGTGAACGAGCGTGTGAACAGTGCAGCAAAGCACAGCAGAACGTAGCGGAGCGCTGCGCAGGCGCGCACGACTTAAATCGCCAACTACACGACGCTCCGCGATACGCTCCGCTATGCATCGTTACGATCCGCTACGCAACGCTAAGCAACGCTACGCGACGCTCCGCTATGCTATGCAGCATCCTAATAAGTAACACGCGTGCACGATCGCATTTTCCTCGCGAATCGCAAGGCGACTTACTTTGACAAGCCTTACGCTATGATATCGCACATATATGATATGTATGATATATCTATATGCGAGCAGCACATCCCGCGACGCAAAAAAGATTTACGCACTTTACGCGTCGGAGTTTCGGAGCCGAGCAATCCTACTTGACGATAGCAATGCGATTCACATCACGCCGCCATGTCACAATTCCATTATAAAACGTTTAATAGCGATTGCGACGATTTCCAGGCGCGGAGGCGTTCATGCGACTTCGGCCGCGATCAGCAAAAACCAGCACAAATTGAAACATGCCTGAACATGCGTACGGATGCATATCCTGCAATACAGAATGCAATACACGATGAGAAATGCCGAAACGAAAAGCGAAAAGCCAAAAAAAAGCCATTACACCGGACTACTACGGACGGACACCATTCCAGTGGGGTAAGGCCTCCGCTTCTCTAGCTACGCTAGAGAAGTGGAGGCGACAAGCGCGCGCCCTGTGGGCCGCGGGCTGCCGTAGCGCCCCTTGCAGATGTGGACGCGACGCGACACGACACGACGCGACACGATGTGACGCGACGTGACGCGACGCGATGCAACGTGACGCTATGCATGGAGCCACGCTCCACTACACAACGCTGTGCAACGTTACGGTACACTATGCAACACTACGCTACACTATGCTACGCTACGCTACACTACGCTATGCTACGCTATGCTACGCTATGCTACGCTATGCTACGCTATGCTACACTACGCTACGCTATGCTACGGTTACGGTAGAAGGCGCGCGCACGACTTCAATCGTGCACGTCGAAATGCGATCGTGCATGCTGCGCTATATCATGGTACGCGACGTGACGCTACACTACGTTACGTGACGCGACGTGACGCTATGCTACGCTCCGCTATGCTCCACGCTACGCTCCGGTATGCTCCATTACGATCCGCTACGCAATGCTATGCTACACTACGCTACACTAGGCTACCTGATGCGACGCGACGCGACACGACGCGACACGACGCGACGCGACACGACGCGACGCGACGTGATGCGACGCGACACGATGCGACGTGATGCAATACGACATGATGCGACGCGACGCTACACTACGTTACGTGACGCGACGTGACGCTATGCTACGCTCCGCAATGCTCCACACTACGCTCCGCTATGCTCCATTACGATCCGCTATGCAACGCTATGCTACGCTACGCTACGCTAGCTACATGACGTGACGAGGCGACGTCGTGTTGCGTTGCGTAGCATTGCAATGCGATCGTGCATGCTGTGCTGCACCACATGACGCGATGCGACGCGATGCGATGCGACGCGATGCTACGTTACGCTACACTACGCTTCACTATGCTAGTCTACGGCGGCGGCGAGCGACGACGAGCAGCAGCGAGCAGCGACGACGACGAGCGGCGGCAATGAATAACGAGTGGTGATGACATGAGGGGCGACGAGCCGCGACGAGCGGCGACTAACTTTGAGCCGAGCGCAGCGGAGCGTGCGCGGCTTTAATAGCCGACTTGCGTTAAAGCGATGAAACCGAGCGAGCGAGTGGGCGAGCGACAGCGCAGCAGAACTTAGCAGAGCGCTGCGCAGGCGTGCACGACTTTAATCGCCAACTAGCTCTATGCGACGCGACGCTATGCTCCGTGATACGCTCCGCTATGCTCCGTTACGATCCGCTACGCAAAGCTACGCAACGCTATGCAGCGCTCCGCTATGCTATGGAGCATCCTAAGTAGCGCGAGTGCACGATCGCATTTTCCTCGCAAATGGCAAGGCGACTAACACCCGGGCCAGCACCACTGACCAACAACAGGGCCTGTCACCGAGGACAAACCCCAGGGCCGGGCAAAGGCCCCAACAGCGACCACAGCAACAACACAACCACAACCTGCACAACCTCAACAGCCAAGGGGCGAACCCTACACCCAGGGCGACAGCAACAGGAACGGCAAACAAAGCCGGGCAACCGCTACAGCGAACCAGGGCGGACAAACCCCCCCCGCCGGGGAGCACCAGAGGAAACAGGAAAACCACAGCACGCCCGAAGAGAACCCCGCACCACCTAAAACGCCTCCCAGAGCCACAAAAGCCGCAGGGACGGCGCTACACGAAGCACACCAGAGACAAACAACAACCGACTCCACCCTGGGGGCGTCCCCGCAAGACAGCAGGCCCCAAGACACGCCTCCCTCCCAAGACACCCCACACCGCAGGAACCGCACTCCCGCGGCCCCCCGGCTCCCAAGAACCCCCACGGGCGCAGCAGGGGCAGTACCGCCTGGCTGGAAGCCAGGGCACAAGCGAGCCGGCGACAAGACTCCCGCAGACCCCACCCTGGGGGGGTTCCCTCCAGACAGCGACCCCCGAACCGCACCTGCCTCCCACGGCAGCCTGCACCGCACCAACCCTGCACCGAAGCCCCCCCGTCCCTCCCCAGTCCCCCCCCGAAACCCTCCCCAGTCCCCCCCGCGCCGCACGCACCCCACTCCCAAGACCCCCCGTCCCCCAAAAACCCCCTCCAGGCCGCAGGGAGAGCACCGCCGGGTCGGAGACCAGAGCACGAGAGCGCCTGCGACAAGACACCCACAGACTCCACACAGGGGGCGTCCCCTCCAGACAGCGACCCCCGAACCGCACCTGCCTCCCACGGCAGCCTGCACCACACCACCCCTGCACCGAAGCTCCCCCGACCCCCAAGACCCCCTCAGGCCCCACCCACAGCAAGCCCCGCACCGCACCCCCCTCCCTAGGCAACCCGCACCGCACTCCCCCCACCCTCGAAGCCCCTCGCACCCTAAGAACCTCAGACACCGAGACCCCCGACTCCCAACACCCCGCTCACGACGGCCCCGGCTGCCCTGTCAGCTGAGCTGCTGCCTGGCTGGGCTGGGCGCTGATGGCTGACCCGGTCGGGGAGACCTGCTGTGCTGCCTGGGCGCCCCCGGCGGGTGCCTGTGGTGCTGGGACCGGGGCCACCCGGGACAGATGAACCTGCAGACGCGGGCTGCTGCCAGCCACCCGCTGTACGGAGCAGAGGACGCCTTCATGCGCCCAGGAGGCTTCGAAGGCATCCAACCGGCCGGGCTTCAGCTGCGCTGTGATGTGGCCCCGGGGCAGCCCCGCCAGAGTGTCCTCGGAGAGCGCCGCCATGCTGAAATGTGCCCTCATGAGACGCTGCAGCTCCCCAATGACGCAGCCCACCACCGTGGCCGACGGATGGTCATCAGGCTCCGCCCTGTGGTAGTGGCCCCAGACCGCCCACAGCCAAGTGGCTCGAAGGGCTGCCCACAGCAGCTGCAACCCAGGGCTGGTGGGGTAGGCCGGCCACCCTCCCGGCCAGTCCCCCAGTAGCACAGCCGGCTGGCTGAAGGGCAAGTCCACGGCCCCGGAGACTGCCGCCCACAGCTCTGCCAGCCAAACCCGAGCTGCGGTGTAAGCCCCGCACTCCAAGAAGACGTGGGTCAGGCTGGCGACATGCAGGCTGCCGTCCACCGAGCAGCTAGTAGCAGGGCAGTGGGCACGCTGCGGCTGACCTTTGGAGGCGAGGTACACCCCGCACGGGAGCCGTCCATGGTGCAGCCGCCAGGCTAGCGCCTTGGCCCGGTTGCTTGCGGGGCAGTCCCACAGCCGCTGCCAGGCCCGCCGGCGGTCGAGGGGAGACACGCCAGCCGGGCCATCAGCTGCCTGGTCTGCCTCCGGGGCCGGCCCGGCGGGTGCCAACGGTCCAGCGGCGGCACCAGGGTCCTGCTGGTGCGTTGTCTCATGGTGGCTGCCAGGCTGGCTGACCGGGCTTGCAGCGGCCGAGGGCAGTGATGGGGGGGAGGATCGGGGTCGCATCCAGCCGGGGCTGGGTGTGGGGTTCATGGCAAACCACCGGCTGCGGCTGGGCGCTTGCTGAGCCAGCCAGTGTTGGTGCCAGCGGGCCTCCTGTTGCTGTAGCTGGCTGTGCGGCTGCTCGGGCCACGCCGCGGGCATGAGGGGCCCCGTGTCCTGGTCCCGGCCCCAGCTGTGACCGCGGGCGGTGAGGCGGTGGCGCACCTCACTCACTGTGTAGTGGATGAGGGGCAGCACGCCGTGGCCGTGGCTGAGGGGGTAGCACTGGACCGTGTCCCAAAGCCCCGTGTGGCCCGTGTGGCCTCCAAAGTGCCCAAAATGCCGTCGGAGGGACCGGAATGCGATTGGGGACGCCCGGAAGGCTTTCTGTGGGCTGGAAGCCTTTGGAAGGCCTGGAAGGCGATCAGAAGGCTCGGAAGGGCGTTTGAGAGCCCCAGAACGCCTTTGGAGGGCCCGGAAGGCCTTCAGATGGTCCGGGAGACCCTCGGCGGGCCCGGAAGCCGTTCTGAGGGCCCGTGAGGCCTTAAAAGGGCCCGGAATGCCGTCGGAGGGACCGGAATGCGATTGGGGAGCCCGGAAGGCTTTCTGTGGGCTGGAAGCCTTTGGAAGGCCTGGAAGGACATCAGAAGGCTCGGAAGGGTGTTTGAGAGCCCCAGAACGCCTTTGGAGGGCCCGGAAGGCCTTCAGAAGGCTCGGGAGACCCTCGGCGGGCCCGGAGGCCGTTCTGAGGGCCCGTGAGGCCTTAAAAGGGCCCGGAATGCCGTCGGAGGGACCGGAAGGCGATTGGGGAGCCCGGAAGGCTTTCTGTGGGCTGGAAGCCTTTGGAAGGCCTGAAAGGCGATCAGAAGGCTCGGAAGGGCGTTTGAGAGCCCCAGAACGCCTTTGGAGGGCCCGGAAGGCCTTCAGAAGGCCCGGGAGGCCCTCGGCGGGCCCGGAAGCCGTTCTGAGGGCCCGTGAGGCCTTCAAAGGGCCCGGAATGCCGTCGGAGGGACCGGAAGGCGCTTGGGGAGCCCGGAAGGCTTTCTGTGGGCTGGAAGCCTTTGGAAGGCCTGGAAGGCGATCAGAAGGCTCGGAAGGGCGTTTGAGAGCCGCGGAACGCCTTTGGAGGGCCCGATAGGCCTTCAGATGGTCCGGGAGACCCTCGGCGGGCCCGGAAGCCGTTCTGAGGGCCCGTGGGGCCTTAAAAGGGCCCGGAATGCCGTCGGAGGGACCGGAATGCGATTGGGGAGCCCGGAAGGCTTTCTGTGGGCTGGAAGCCTTTGGAAGGCCTGAAAGGCGATCAGAAGGCTCGGAAGGGCGTTTGAGAGCCCCAGAACGCCTTTGGAGGGCCCGGAAGGCCTTCAGATGGCCTGGGAGACCCTCGGCGGGCCCGGAAGCCGTTCTGAGGGTCCGTGAGGCCTTCAAAGGGCCCAAAATGCCGTCGGAGGGACCGGAAGGCGATTGGGGAGCCCGGAAGGCTTTCTGTGGGCTGGAAGCCTTTGGAAGGCCTGGAAGGCGATCAGAAGGCTCGGAAGGGCGTTTGAGAGCCCCAGAACGCCTTTGGAGGGCCCGGAAGGCCTTCAGATGGTCCGGGAGACCCTCGGCGGGCCCGGAGGCCGTTCTGAGGGCCCGTGAGGCCTTCAAAGGGCCCGGAATGCCGTCGGAGGGACCGGAAGGCGATTGGGGAGCCCGGAAGGCTTTCTGTGGGCTGGAAGCCTTTGGAAGGCCTGGAAGGCGATCAGATTGTTTTTTGTTTCTGCGAGGGACGTTACAAGGACTGGGAAAGCGAAGCCCAACGGGCAAGCCGAGCAAGACCGGCAAGCCACAACAACCTGGCAAGAAGCCCAAGAAACCACCGCAAGGAGCCGAGGAGAGAGAAAAAGCCAAGCAACGCCTAAACTCGCAGACAGGACAGGGACAGGGACGGGGGCAGCAAGAGGCCAGGAGCCACTGCTGCACGGGCGGCACACACGGCCACCCCTTCCTCCAAGACACCGAGGAGGGAACCGAAACCAACACCAGGGCCCAACACCAGGGCCAAACCCCAGGGCCCAACACCAGGGCCAACACCACGGCCCAACACCAGGGCCAACCCCACAGCCCAACACCAGGGCCAACACCACGGCCCAACACCAGGGCCAATCCCACAGCCCAACACCAGGGCCCAACACCAGGGCCCAAAACCAGAGCCAACACCACGGCCCAACACCAGGGCAAAAACCACGGCAAAACCCAGGGCAAAAACCAGGGCAAAAACCAGGGCAAAAACCAGGGCAAAAACACCCGGGCCAGCACCACTGACCAACAACAGGGCCCGTCACCGAGGACAAACCCCAGGGCCGGGCAAAGGCCCCAACAGCGACCACAGCGACAACACAACCACAACCTGCCCCTCCTCAACAGCCAAGGGGCGAACCCTACACCCAGGGCGACAGCAACAGGAACGGCAAACAAAGCCGGGCAACCGCCACAGTGAACCAGGGCGGACAAGCCCCCCCCGCCGGGGAGCACCAGAGGAAACAGGAAAACCACAGCACGCCCGAAGAGAACCCCGCACCACCTAAACCACCTCCCAGATCCACAAAAGCCGCAGGGACGGCGCTACACGAAGCGCACCAGAGACAAACAACAACCGACCCCACCCTGGGGGCGTCCCCGCAAGACAGCAGGCCCCAAGACACGCCTCCCTCCCAAGACACCCCACACCACAGGAACCGCACTCCCGCGGCCCCCCGGCTCCCAAGAACCCCCACGGGCGCAGCAGGGGCAGTACCGCCTGGCTGGAAGCCAGGGCACAAGCGTGCCGGCGACAAGACTCCCGCAGACCCCACCCTGGGGGGGTTCCCTCCAGACAGCGACCCCCGAACCACACCTGTCTCCCACGGCAGCCTGCACCGCACCAACCCTGCACCGAAGCCCCCCCGCCCCTCCCCAGCCCCCCCCCGAAACCCTCCCCAGTCCCCCCCACGCCGCGCGCACCCCACTCCCAAGACCCCCCGTCCCCCAAAAACCCCCTCCAGGCCGCAGGGACAGCACCGCCGGGTCGGAGACCAGGGCACGAGAGCGCCTGCGACAAAACACCCACAGACCCCACACAGGGGGCGACCCCTCAAGACAGCAGCCCCCGAACCGCACCTGCCTCCCGCGGCAGCCTGCACCACACCAACCCTGCTCCGAAGCTCCCCCGACCCCCAAGACCCCCTCAGGCCCCACCCACAGCAAGCCCCGCACCGCACCCCCCTCCCTAGGCAACCCGCACCGCCCGCTCCCCACCCTCGAGCTCCCTCGCACCAAAGAACCTCAGACACCGAGACCCCCGGCTCTCAACACCCCGCTCACGACGGCCCCGGCTGCCCTGTCAGCTGAGCTGCTGCCTGGCTGGGCTGGGCGCTGATGGCTGACCCGGTCGGGGAGACCTGCTGTGCTGCCTGGGCGCCCCCGGCGGGTGCCTGTGGTGCTGGGACCGGGGCCACCCGGGACAGATGAACCTGCAGACGCGGGCTGCTGCCAGCCACCCGCTGTACGGAGCAGAGGACGCCTTCATGCGCCCAGGAGGCTTCGAAGGCATCCAACCGGCCGGGCTTCAGCTGCGCTGTGATGTGGCCCCGGGGCAGCCCCGCCAGAGTGTCCTCGGAGAGCGCCGCCATGCTGAAATGTGCCCTCATGAGACGCTGCAGCTCCCCAATGACGCAGCCCACCACCGTGGCCGACGGATGGTCATCAGGCTCCGCCCTGTGGTAGTGGCCCCAGACCGCCCACAGCCAAGTGGCTCGAAGGGCTGCCCACAGCAGCTGCAACCCAGGGCTGGTGGGGTTTCCTCTGGTGCTCCCCGGCGGGGAGGGGCTTGTCCGCCCTGGTTCGCTGTGGCGGTTGCCCGGTTTTGTTTGCCGTTCCTGTTGCTGTCGCCCTGGGTGTAGGGTTCGCCCCTTGGTTGTTGAGGTTGTGCAGGTTGTGGTTATGTTGTCGCTGTGGTCGCTGTTGGGGCCTTTGCCCGGCCCGGGGGTTTGTCCTCAGTGACGGACCCTGTTGTTGGTCCGTGGTGCTGGCCCGGGTGTTGGGCCGTGGTTTTTTGTCCTGGTGTTGGGCCGTGGTGTTGGCTCTGGTGTTGGGCCCTGGTGTTGGGCCCTGGTGTTGGGCTGTGGGGTTGGCCCTGGTGTTGGGCCGTGGTGTTGGCCCTGGTGCTGGGCCCTGGGGTTTGGCCCTGGTGTTGGGCCCTGGTGTTGGTTTCGGTTCCCTCCTCGGTGTCTTGGAGGAAGGGGCGGCCGTGTGTGCCGCCCGTGCAGCAGTGGCTCCTGGCCTCTTGCTGCCCCCGTCCCTGTCCCTGTCCTGTCTGCGAGTTTAGGCGTTGCTTGGCTTTTTCTCTCTCCTCGGCTCCTTGCGGTGGTTTTTTGGGCTTCTTGCCAGGTTGTTGTGGCTTGCCGGTCTTGCTCGGCTTGCCCGTTGGGCTTCGCTTTCCCAGTCCTTGTAACGTCCCTCGCAGAAAAAAAAGGCCGGCCACCCTCCCGGCCAGTCCCCCAGTAGCACAGCCGGCTGGCTGAAGGGCAAGTCCACGGCCCCGGAGACTGCCGCCCACAGCCGGGGGCCTCTTGCTGCCCCCGTCCCTGTCCCTGTCCTGTCTGCGAGTTTAGGCGTTGCTTGGCTTTTTTTCTCTCCTCGGCTCCTTGCGGTGGTTTTTTGGGCTTCTTGCCAGGTTGTTGTGGCTTGCCGGTCTTGCTCGGCTTGCCCGTTGGGCTTCGCTTTCCCAGTCCTTGTAACGTCCCTCGCGGAAAAAAAACAGCTCTGCCAGCCAAACCCGAGCTGCGGTGTAAGCCCCGCACTCCAAGAAGACGTGGGTCAGGCTGGCGACATGCAGGCTGCCGTCCACCGAGCAGCTAGGAGCAGGGCAGTGGGCACGCTGCGGCTGACCTTTGGAGGCCAGGTACACCCCGCACGGGAGCCGTCCATGGTGCAGCCGCCAGGCTAGCGCCTTGGCCCGGTTGCTTGCGGGGCAGTCCCACAGCCGCTGCCAGGCCCGCCGGCGGTCGAGGGGAGACACGCCAGCCGGGCCATCAGCTGCCTGGTCTGCCTCCGGGGCCGGCCCGGCGGGTGCCGACGGTCCGGCGGCGGCACCAGGGTCCTGCTGGTGCGGTGCCACATGGTGGCTGCCAGGCTGGCTGACCGGGCTTGCAGCGGCCGAGGGCAGTGATGGGGGGGAGGATCGGGGTCGCATCCAGCCGGAGCTGGGTGTGGGGTTCATGGCAAACCACCGGCTGCGGCTGGGCGCTTGCTGAGCCAGCCAGTGTTGGTGCCAGCGGGCTTCCTGTTGCTGTAGCTGGCTGTGCGGCTGCTCGGGCCACGCCGCGGGCATGAGGGGCCCCGTGTCCTGGTCCCGGCCCCAGCTGTGACCGCGGGCGGTGAGGCGGTGGCGCACCTCACTCACTGTGTAGTGGATGAGGGGCAGCACGCCGTGGCCGCGGCTGAGGGGGTAGCACTGGACCGTGTCCCAAAGCCCCAGTAGCTGGTATTCCACTGGCCATGAGGAGGCACGTTGGGCCGGGGCCGCGACCCCGATCCTCCCCCCCATCACTGCCCTCGGCCGCTGCAAGCCCGGTCAGCCAGCCTGGCAGCCACCATGTGGCACCGCACCAGCAGGACCCCGGTGCCGCCGCCGGACCGTCGGCACCCGCCGGGCCGGCCCCGGAGGCAGACCAGGCAGCTGATGGCCCGGCTGGCGTGTCTCCCCTCGACCGCCGGCGGGCCTGGCAGCGGCTGTGGGACTGCCCCGCAAGCAACCGGGCCAAGGCGCTAGCCTGGCGGCTGCACCATGGACGGCTCCCGTGCGGGGTGTACCTGGCCTCCAAAGGTCAGCCGCAGCGTGCCCACTGCCCTGCTCCTAGCTGCTCGGTGGACGGCAGCCTGCATGTCGCCAGCCTGACCCACGTCTTCTTGGAGTGCGGGGCTTACACCGCAGCTCGGGTTTGGCTGGCAGAGCTGTGGGCGGCAGTCTCCGGGGCCGTGGACTTGCCCTTCAGCCAGCCGGCTGTGCTACTGGAGGACTGGCCGGGAGGGTGGCCGGCCTACCCCACCAGCCCTGGGTTGCAGCTGCTGTGGGCAGCCCTTCGAGCCACTTGGCTGTGGGCGGTCTGGGGCCACTATCACAGGGCGGAGCCTGATGACCATCCGTCGGCCACGGTGGTGGGCTGCGTCATTGGGGAGCTGCAGTGTCTCATGAGGGCACATTTCAGCATGGCGGCGCTCTCCGAGGACACTCTGGCGGGGCTGCCCCGGGGCCACATCACAGCGCAGCTGAAGCCCGGCCGGTTGGATGCCTTCGAAGCCTCCTGGGCGCATGAAGGTGTCCTCTGCTCCGTACAGCGGGTGGCTGGCAGCAGCCCGCGTCTGCAGGTTCATCTGTCCCGGGTGGCCCCGGTCCCAGCACCACAGGCTCCCGCCGGGGGCGCCCAGGCAGCACAGCAGGTCTCCCCGACCGGGTCAGCCATCAGCGCCCAGCCCAGCCAGGCAGCAGCTCAGCTGACAGGGCAGCCGGGGCCGTCGTGAGCGGGGTGTTGAGAGCCGGGGGTCTCGGTGTCTGAGGTTCTTGGGTGCGAGGGAGCTCGAGGGTGGGGAGCGGGCAGTGCGGGTTGCCTAGGGAGGGGGGTGCGGTGCGGGGCTTGCTGTGGGTGGGGCCTGAGGGGGTCTTGGGGGTCGGGGGAGCTTCGGAGCAGGGTTGGTGTGGTTCAGGCTGCCACGGGACGCAGGTGCGGTTCGGGGGCTGCTGTCTTGAGGGGTCGCCCCCTGTGTGGGGTCTGTGGGTGTTTTGTCGCAGGCGCTCTCGTGCCCTGGTCTCCGACCCGGCGGTGCTGTCCCTGCGGCCTGGAGGGGGTTTTTGGGGGACGGGGGGTCTTGGGAGTGGGGTGCGCGCGGCGCGGGGGGGAATGGAGAGGGTTTCGGGGGGGGGCTGGGGAGGGGCGGGGGGGCTTCGGTGCAGGGTTGGTGCGGTGCAGGCTGCCGTTCGGGGGTCGCTGTCTGGAGGGAACCCCCCCAGGGTGGGGTCTGCGGGAGTCTTGTCGCCGGCACGCTTGTGCCCTGGCTTCCAGCCAGGCGGTACTGCCCCTGCTGCGCCCGTGGGGGTTCTTGGGAGCCGGGGGGCCGCGGGAGTGCGGTTCCTGCGGTGTGGGGTGTCTTGGGAG
The DNA here is from genome assembly GCA_030267565.1 of Pleodorina starrii. Classification (NCBI taxonomy): domain Eukaryota; kingdom Viridiplantae; phylum Chlorophyta; class Chlorophyceae; order Chlamydomonadales; family Volvocaceae; genus Pleodorina; species Pleodorina starrii. The sequence continues at coordinate 251,898 of BRXU01000057.1, read as the reverse complement.
GGAGGCGTGTCTTGGGGCCTGCTGTCTTGCGGGGACGCCCCCAGGGTGGGGTCGGTTGTTGTTTGTCTCTGGTGCGCTTTGTGTAGCGCCGTCCCTGCGGCTTTTGTGGCTCTGGGAGGCGGTTTAGGTGGTGCGGGGTTCTCTTCGGGCGTGCCGTGGTTTTCCTGTTTCCTCTGGTGCTCCCCGGCGGGGGGGGCTTGTCCGCCCTGGTTCGCTGTGGCGGTTGCCCGGCTTTGTTTGCCGTTCCTGTTGCTGTCGCCCTGGGTGTAGGGTTCGCCCCTTGGCTGTTGAGGTTGTGCAGGTTGTGGTTGTGTTGTCGCTGTGGTCGCTGTTGGGGCCTTTGCCCGGCCCTGGGGTTTGTCCTCGGTGACGGGCCCTGTTGTTGGTCAGTGGTGCTGGCCCGGGTGTTGGGCCGTGGTTTTTGCCCTGGTGTTGGGCCGTGGTGTTGGCTCTGGTTTTGGGCCCTGGTGTTGGGCCCTGGTGTTGGGCTGTGGGATTGGCCCTGGTGTTGGGCCGTGGTGTTGGCCCTGGTGTTGGGCTGTGGGGTTGGCCCTGGTGTTGGGCCGTGGTGTTGGCCCTGGTGTTGGGCCCTGGGGTTTGGCCCTGGTGTTGGGCCCTGGTGTTGGTTTCGGTTCCCTCCTCGGTGTCTTGGAGGAAGGGGTGGCCGTGTGTGCCGCCCGTGCAGCAGTGGCTCCTGGCCTCTTGCTGCCCCCGTCCCTGTCCCTGTCCTGTCTGCGAGTTTAGGCGTTGCTTGGCTTTTTCTCTCTCCTCGGCCCCTTGCGGTGGTTTCTTGGGCTTCTTGCCAGGTTGTTGTGGCTTGCCGGTCTTGCTCGGCTTGCCCGTTGGGCTTCGCTTTCCCAGTCCTTGTAACGTCCCTCGCAGAAAAAAAAACAGTTGTGATCCTGGCAGGCGATCTCCGGGCCAGGCTTCAGCAGGGCCCGTCCGTGGCACACCAGGGACGCGTCTTCCTCCAGGAGCGACCAGGCCACAAAGCCGTCGATATGCTTGCGGAGTGCCGCCAGCTGGGGTGGGGTTGGGCGGATGATGGAGAGGTGGTATGCCAGGGTGTTTCCCAGCACCTGTTTGGCCACATGCACCCTGCCCACGAGGCTGAGGCCGTGTCGCCGCCACACATGGCCGAGACGCTGGACCCGCTGAATTCTGCTGGTGTAGCAGAGCCGCGCGGCCTCCGCCGGGTCCAGAGTGAGAGGGATTCCCAGGTGGCGTGGGGGTTCCTCACCGGGAGTCGGGAAACTCGCACCGGTTGCGGCGTTGGGCCCCACCACCGGCGCGTGGGTGCCCAGCACCATCCCCTTCCCCTTGCTGGCATTGACCCGTGCGTTGCTGGCCCTGCAGAACAGCTGGACTGCCGCGGTAGCGACCTCCCCATCCCTGTCGACATTGCTGACCGTGAGCACCGTATCGTCCGCGTGGTGGGTGACAGGGGGGGCTGGCACGTTGTTGGGGAGGGTGGGGGTGCTGAGAGCGTTGGTGCTGCGCAGGTGGTGCAGGTACGAGGTGAGGGGTTCCAGCTGCATGACCCACAGGACGGGCGACAGGGTGCTGCCCTGCTGAAGGCCGTTGCGGACCGGGAAAGGTGCTGACCGGTGCCCATTGACCACCACCCGGCAGGAGCCATCGGACGTGAGGAGGCGCAGCCAGCGCTGTGTGTGCTGACCGAAGCCCATGGCCTCGGCCACCCGGTTGTTGTATCTCTCCTGTTGTGTTACCTCGTATTTTACCCTAGCACTGGCTAAGGGTGGTGCTGTGTGCCGGACACAGACACCTGGGATTACGACGACTTGTCGTAGTCGTGGCACTTGCCACTGGTAGACCCACTTGGGTTGGACTTCGTCGGTTGGTGATTATTCTGTGTAACACTTGTTACATATTTTGGCCATTCTGCGTACTTACGCTACGTTGGAGGATCTGCGGCTTTCTACGGATTTCCGTACGTCTTCCTTCGTCGGGTATCTTTACCCTCTCTCAATCACTAACCGGTAGTTTTCACTACCACCACAAGTGGGCGTGATACAACAAGTGGTATCGAGACCACTCGGTCTCGTTAGCTTCCGCACCAAACTTCTCAAACCTAACACGCATTAGGATGGCTTCGTCGAGCAGCGCTGGCGGTATGGACGTGGACTCGTTGCTCCGCGCCCTTGATGGTAACTAAATTTGCTGCTCTTCACTAGCTCGTAGCGCTTGCTTCCTGTAGTTCTCTCGTTCTCTGAGCTGCCATTGCAGAGTCGGCCGTGAGCAACGGCCCGGAGCGCGTGCCACTTCTTGCGGGCGCGCAGCGCTCTGATACTGATCAGGAGGAAGTACCGCCGGGTTCTAACCGCGCTCACAAGGGTGCGGCCCCGTTCGTGTAGTAGACTTCGCCCTGATGTCTCACTTGTTTAATTTGGCAGGCGGTCGGAACCGCATTAACCTGTTCCAGGGTGCGAATGTTCCTGTTCCTGCTTTGCCTGTTCAGCAGCCCGCCGGGAACTTGCCTGCGCCAGGTCCAGCTGCAGTCCCACCTTTAGCGGCTGCCGCCGCTGCACCGCAGCCCGCTGGGAATTTGCCCGCACCTGCGCCGGTCGCGAACCCGCCCGTAGCTGCTGTTGTCGCTGACCCACAGGCCGCCGCGAATGTGCCTGCACCTAACCCGGTTGCAGCCCCACCTGCCGCGCCTGCCGTTCAGCCACCCGCTGGGGTCCCGCCTGCGCCTGCTTTGGCAGCGGACCCGCCTGCAGCCGGTGCCGTTGCGATTCAACAGCCTGCTGGGAACCCGCCTGCGCCTGCTCCGGCCGCGATCCCGCCTGTTGTCGCCGTCCAACAGCCCGCCGTGATACCGCCTGCGCCTGCTCCGGCCGCGGTTCCACCTGTGGCGGCTGCTGTTGCACCTCCCCCGCAGCCACCTTTGGCTTTGCAACCTGTCGCGCACGCCCAGCTTCCTTTAGCTGCCCCTGTCGTGCACGGCGCGCCTCCTTTGGCGCCGCAACCCGTTGTGCTGCCCGCCCTTGACGGTCCGCAACCGGCTGCTCACTTGTTGCCTGGCGCACCGCAGCTTGCTGCCTTTGTTGCGCCTGCTCCCGACGTTCCTCGGTCTTCGCCGAACGTCTCTCACACTTCGGCACTACCCGTTTCGGTTGTCCGCTCTCCAGCTACGCAGACCACCGAGGCTGGGCTCCGCGCGTCGGCGGCCTTGGCGCGCGCTGAGGACGCTGCGGCTGCCCTTCGCGCCGCCGCCCTCAACGACACCGCCGCCGTCGTCCCGGTCGCTTCGCCGGTCGACCCGACCGCTGCGGGCCCTTCGCAGCCGCCGGCGTCGCGCGCCTTCTCGGAGACACCAAGGGTTAGTTTGCCTTCTCCGGTCCTGAACCTCGACGGCAAGCTGGATGTCAAGCAGACTGCCGCGCGGGTGAAGGCCTTTATTCGGGACGTGACCTTGTTTTTCGAAGTGGTACCGTGGGGTACCGACCAGCGCTCTTGCTGCCTGTTCCTGTCGCAAGCCCTGCGTGGCGCCGCCAAGATCTGGTACGATGAGTGGTCGCTTTCTCAATGCTCGCTCACCGTGTCCCTCATCCTCGAGCAACTGCGCGTCCGCTTCGCTCCCCAGATCATCTCGGTTGAGCGGGAGGCGCGTCAGAAGCTCGCTGATCGCGTTTTCGTGATGCGTTCGGGCGAGAATGTCCCTGCATATCACGCGCGCTTCGAGGCCCTCATCCAGGACATCCCCACGTTCACTGATTCGGAGCGTATGTTCTGGTTCCCACTTGGCCTCTCTTCTGCCCTTGCACCCAAATGCGCCTCTGCCCCGAGCGGACTTCCGTTCGCCTCTTACGATGCCCTTGTGCAATTTGCTATGGGTGAGGAGCGCCGCCAATTTGCCGAGCGCCAGTCCCGTTCCACCCTTCGCTCCAACGCCGTCTCTCTGCAGGAGTCGGACGAGATCGAGATGGAGGACCCGGTCACCGAGGACGACCCGTCGCCCAAGCGTGCGCGCCGTGAGGGTCCGCCCGGCGCTGCGGCTGCCGCCGCTGGCAACGGCGGCGCTGCGGCCGCTGGCGGCAACGGGCGCGGCGCGGGGGCGCGGGGCGGCCGCGGTGGTTCGGGCGGGCGTGGTGGACGCGGGAACGGTGGCCACGGTGGTGGCCAGGGCAGGGGGCAGGGCAGGGGGCAGGGCCGGGGTGACGCGGCCCAGGGCCCGGCCGGTGGTGCCGGCCCCCAGGACCCGACCTTGGCCACGAAATACGTGGATCAGTTCGGGACCCCGGTCACGCACGGCCGCATGCGGATGCTGCTGGCGCGTGCAGCGCGGGAAAAGGCGCGGGGGATTTGTTTCTGTTGCGAGACGTTGTCGCCCGACCACCGGTACGACAACTGCCCCCACCGTTTCCGCGGCAACGGCCACTAGGGGGCTGCCCAGGTTGGTGTGGTAGGGGACTCGCCTGGGCCTCCTGTGCCGTCTTCGTCGTCGGGGCCGTTGCGTCCGGGTGTGCGTGCCCTGCGCCCGGCTGTACTTGCGGACATTGAGACTGCAGTGGGCCGTCGCTTCTCGTTCGACGCCACTGTGGTGAAGGCAGGCTTCGACTCCGAGTGTAACCTCTTGGCGCCTCGTGGTCGGTCCCTTACCTCCGTTCCGCTTGACGGTCACGCGGTTCTGATGCTCCCTGCCTCTTTGTCGCATTTGCATCGCATGATGAAGCACTACCGCACATGCAAAACACGGCGCTCTGATACCGCCGCCGGCGTCCTCTTGCCAGCTTTCCTCGCGCGTCGGGCATCCAGGTTGCTGTCAGGTATGCGCCGGGTTCATTCTTTCCCCTCCGGTTCAGTCTTGTTCAACGGCGTGGACCTCGCCGGCCGTACGGTGGAGCTCGCCGCCCTCCCGTACTCGGTCGACGTTTGGTACGACGAGCCCCTGCCGTACACCGCCGTGCAGCCTTCGCCGTACACTTCGGTGCTTGTTGCAGCTTCTTCTGGCATCGCTGTGTCTGGGTCTTCTTTGCCCCTTGTTTCTCTGAGCACCGCAGGTCGCGCCTTCCCCGCCTTGGTGGATTCCGGCGCAACCCACGACTTCGTGAGCGTGGAGCTCGTTCAACAGCTCGGCCTTCCGCTTCGGTCCAGTGAGTGGTCACATGTGTCTCTCGCGGATGGGGCCAAGCAGTCAATCTTAGGGCGCGTTTCTCTTCGCGTTTCCCTGGGGTCTTTTCGGTTCTCTGTTGAGCCGTACGTGCTGCCGTCCCTTACGGACGCAGCCTCTTTCATTTTGGGTTCTTCCACCCTTCGTGAGCATGCAGCCTCGCTCGATTACGCGGCGCGCACGTTGCGCCTCTCAAAGGGGCCTTCCGCTTGCGTTGTGCCGTGGCTTCTGGCCTCGCAGGGGGGTGAACCTGCGGTTGATGCCCTTCCGCGTGTCAACTTTGCTGCTGCTGCTCTCTGCGCGCACGCCTCTCCCGAGCCTGTCGGCCGCAAGGCCGCGATGCGCTTGCTGCGAAAGGGTGCCCATGCTTTGCTTGTGCGGCCTTCTGTGCGTCTTAACGCTGCTGTCGCGCAAGATTCCTCGCAGGACTCTGACGTCTCTGCCCTTCTGGAGGAATACTCTGATGTTTTTCGGGAGATTCCCGGCCTTCCGCCGGTTCGGCCGGTCGACCACACGATTCCACTGGTGCCTGGCGCGCAGCCTGTCTCGCGTCCGATGTACCGCCTCAGCCCTCTCGAGCTGGACGAGGTAAAACGGCAGGTGACTGACTTGCTTGCAAAAGGAATGGTTCGACCTAGCACTTCGCCTTACTCTGCTCCGATTCTTTTCGTGGGCAAGAAGGACGGTACTCTGCGCATGTGCATTGATTACCGTGGGCTGAACTCGGTGACTGTTAAGAATCGCTACCCCTTGCCGCGCGTCGACGACTTGCTTGACCGGCTTAAGGGCGCGTCTTATTTTTCCTCGATTGACCTGCAGCAGGGTTACAATCAGATTCGCATTTCTGAGTCTGACATCCCTAAGACGGCTTTCCGTACTCCTTTCGGTCATTTCGAGTACACGGTCCTAAGTTTTGGTTTGGTTAACACTCCTGCTACCTTCCAAGCTGTTATTGACCGCATGTTCAGGCCTTTCATCGACAAATTTGTCGTATGCTACCTGGACGACATCCTTATTTACTCCAAGACCTTGAGGGTCGCCCCTTCGTCGTCAAGACCGACCACAAGCCCCTTACGTTCCTGCAAGGTGTCCCTACTCTCAACCGTCGCCAGGCGCGGTGGCTGGAGTTCATGGCTCGTTTCGACTTCACCTGGGAGCACCTTTCGGGTTCGCTCAATCTTGCTGATGCACTTAGCCGCCACCCGTCTCTGCATGCTGCCATTTTGTGTGCCGTTACGCGTCACCAGTCTGCTGCAGCTGATGTTACCCCTGCGGGTTTTGCGCAACGCATTGCACGCGGCTATGCATCTGATTCGTGGTTCGCGGATTCCGTGAACGTTAGTCACTTGACTCGTGAGCGTGGGCTTTGGTTCCGTCACGACGGGGATCGTCGCCAAATTGTCGTTCCTAACGATGATTTGCTTCGCGCCGATATTCTTTCCCGTTTGCATGAGGACAAACTTGCGGGCCACATCGGAACCCCCCGCCTTCTCGAGCTTCTTCGTCGCAACTTCTGGTGGTCTGGAATGGCCCGTGATGTCGCCCGTTTTGTGGCGCGTTGCGACACGTGCCAGCGTAACAAGCCGCACTCTGGTAAGCAGTCGGGTCTTTTGCAGCCCCTGCCTATCCCTGAAGCCCCGTGGGAGAGTGTTTCGCTTGACTACGTTGTCGGTTTGCCCACAACTGAGGGGGGATACGACGCCGTGCTCGTCCTTGTTGATCGTTTGACAAAGATGGTGCACCTTGCGCCCACCACCACGTCTGTCACTGCGAAGCAGACTGCTCGTCTGTTCTACGACAATGTGGTGCGTTTGCATGGCGTTCCCAAATCGCTCGTTTCTGATCGCGGGCCTCAGTTCGGTAGCAAGTTCTGGAAAGCCCTTGGCGCTCTTGCGGACATCCGGGTTGACCTTTCCACTGCCTACCATCCTCAGACTGACGGGCAGACTGAGCGCATGAACCGCACCTTGGGGGATATGCTCCGTGCCTATGCTGGCAACTGCCCCCGGGAGTGGGATACTTACCTTTCTGCTGCTGAGTTCGCAATGAACAACGCTGTCAACCGTTCCACGGGACAGTCTCCTTTCTTCCTGAATTACGGCTTCCATCCCGCGACACCCGTCGTGCGTGAGATAGACGCCCTTGTTCCAGCAGCGAAGGTTTTTGTCAAGTCGTACACCGCTCGCATTGCGGACGCCAAGCAGTGCCTTGAGCGGGCTCAGCAACGTGCGGCTGACTACTACAACCGCGGTAAGCAAGACGCGTCCTTTCGCGAGGGGCAACTTGTGCTTCTGAACACTAAGAACCTGCGGCAGCTTGCCAAGGGTCCGCGAAAGCTGCTTCCGCGTTGGGTGGGTCCTTTCCCTGTGAAGCGCATGGTCGGGCAGGCCGCGGCAGAGCTAGTCCTTCCAACTTCTTTGCGCATTCACCCCACTTTTCATGTGTCGCTTTTGCGTCCTTATTGGAGCAAGCCGGGAACGGAGCCCTCGGTTAACGACACTCTTGCTGTTGAGGCCTCTGATGAACCTGCAGGACCGCCGCCTGTAGATTGGCTGGACGAAGCGCCCCTCTACACGGTCGAGCGTATTTTGGACTACCGCGGCCGGCGCGTTGGCAAAGGTCGTCGGAAGCGAATCGTGCACGAATACCTGGTCAAATGGGCCGGTTACTCTTCTGAGCACAACAGCTGGGAGCCTGCAGTCAACTTCACTCCTGACCTGAAACCCGAACTTGAGCGGATTCGGGCCTTGTCCCGTCACGCTGCGGGGACTCAGCGTCCTGAGGGGGGATAGTTGTTGTATCTCTCCTGTTGTGTTACCTCGTATTTTACCCTAGCACTGGCTAAGGGTGGTGCTGTGTGCCGGACACAGACACCTGGGATTACGACGACTTGTCGTAGTCGTGGCACTTGCCACTGGTAGACCCACTTGGGTTGGACTTCGTCGGTTGGTGATTATTCTGTGTAACACTTGTTACATATTTTGGCCATTCTGCGTACTTACGCTACGTTGGAGGATCTGCGGCTTTCTACGGATTTCCGTACGTCTTCCTTCGTCGGGTATCTTTACCCTCTCTCAATCACTAACCGGTAGTTTTCACTACCACCACAAGTGGGCGTGATACAACACCGGTAGAGCCAGGGGCGATGAACCCGGTCGTAGGCCTTTTCGATGTCGAGTATGATGAGGGCTGCTGGTTGCTGCGAGTGCCGCACCCACTCCGCCAGGGCCAGGTGGTAAAGGGTGTTGTCCCGGATGTCCCGGCCGCTGACGAAGGCAGTCTGCAGCGGGTCTATCAGGTAGTCCAGTGCTGGCTGTAGGCGATTGCTGACGGCCTTGCAGACAAGCTTGTAGTCGCATTGGAGCAGGGTGATGGGCCGGTAGCTGCTCAGGCTGGGCCGGGGCAGGCCTTTGCCTTTGTAGATGAGAGTGATGACCCCTTCGCGCCAGCTGAGCGGCAGGGAGTCGGCAGCTGCGGCCCCGGACTCCACGGACCCCTGGGTGAAGGCTGCGTTGGCTGCGGCGAGCAGCAGCGGGCCCAGCAGCGGCCACAGCACCCGGTACACCTCATAAGGCAGGCCGTCCGAGCCAGGGGCGGTGCCATTCAGACAGGACGACAGAGCAGCCGCAAGTTCGTCCAGCTGCAGCTCGCCGGCAGCTGGGGCTGCGTCGGCAGCTTCCCTGAGGGGCTGGGGGAGCCGGCGGCGGAAGAGCTGCAGGAGCTGGTCTTGGGCTGTCAGGTCCACCTGCTCCACCCGGAACAGACCCGTGGGGCTGTCACTGCTGTACATGGCGTGGGCCGCAGCTGTGATAGCGGCGGCCGCACCCGGGTCACTGAGTGGAACCGGGAGGGGCTGACCCGGGACTGAGAGGTGGGTGACTGGCTCCCGGGTGCGCACCTCGCGTCCGAGCTGGTGGAACCAGCCGGTACCCTTGTCGCCATGCTGTGTGTACGCGGCATCCAGCGCTGCTGTGCGGCGGATGGCTGCCTGTTTGACTGCCATGGTGAGCTGGCTGCAGGCCTGTGCTGCCAGGCCGCCGGCGTCGGGCCCGGGCACAGCATGCTGCATGGCTGCCAGGGCTGCACACGCAGCGTGTTTGGCCGACCTCAGGCTGGCGGCCTGGTCCTTCAGGTGCTGTCTGTGGAGGTGATCGGCTGCACTGCGCAGGCGACCTTTCAGACATTCCCACACCTCGCGCGGGTCAGCAGCGGCGTCTTGCTGCTGGACGGCCTGGATTGCCAGCTCCACTGCCGACTGCAGGCGGGGCAGCAGGCCGGGGTGGTACAGCAGGTACGTGGGGAACGCCCAGCTGCTGCGGCCGAGGGTGGGGAGCCCTGGCAGCGCCAGCTCCAAGAGCACCCCATGATGATCCCCCGGGGCGCCTGGCACCACCCGGACAGCTGTCACGTACTGCTGCAGAGGTTGGCTAATGAGCCAGCGGTCCAGGCGTGCCACCGGCGGTCTGGCGGGTGATGCCGGGTGAGTGAAGCCCCCCCCCCACTCCGGAAGACAGCCAGGGGTCGACCAGATTGGCCCCGTTGACCAGGGCCTGCAGTGCAGGCCTCCCGCCGGCCCGATGGGCAGACGGTTGGGCCTCGTCACCCGCATGCAGGACGCAGTTAAGGTCCCCTCCAAGCAGAATGTGGCGGTCTGTCTCGAGGTATGGCTGCAGGCTTTGGAAGAACTCTGGGCGGCTGGCGGCCACCGACGGGGCGTAGATGCATAGGAGGCGGAGGCGAAGGTGGAGGATATCCCAGTCCCAGCAGCAGACACGGCCGGCTGTGTCCGAGGTGTACGGGTGCTGCACACAGCCCGGCAGGCTGATCCCTGGCCGTGCCAGGATGGCGGCCCCACAGCTGAGGTCCGTCCCCGGGCTGTAACCCCATTTGCCCCGCCAGGGGGCCCCCGGGCCGCTGCCTCGTTGTAAAACTGACTGTAGTGCTGCTTTGCTGCCCAGTTATGCCTCCTGAACAAAGGTGACATCCGGGTTGCCTGCTACCTGCTGCTGGTAGCAGAGCAGCCTGGAGGCTCGCGCCCGCCCAAGCCCATTGACGTTTACGGTCAGGAGCTTGAAGGTGGGCGCGGTCCCGTCGGTCCTCATGGCTGCACGCCACACGCCGCCCGTCGGGAGGGGCGGCCGTCGTGGCGGGCGAGTTGAGCTCGGGCCTGCTGCAGTTGGCCCAGAGCAGCGACGATGAAGGAGTGCACGTGCCCGGGGGTGGGGTGCAGGCCCGGCAGGAAAGGGGCCAGGGAGCTCAGATGGTCATGGTAGATCTTCAGAAATGCGCCGGCCGAGCTGCGATTGCCGGTCTGAGCTTTGAGGGCGGGCTCCAGGGCTGATTGGGCCGCTGCCATCACCTCGGGCAGCACAGGCGGGCACCGTGGGGACACATAGCTGTGGTTCTCGCGCAGGAGGAGGGCGTCCAAGTCAATTGCGCCGAGGGGCGCTGGGGGCGACAGGTCCAACTGGTGCAGTGCCCGGCGGCAGAAGGCGACCACGACGGGGCGGGGGTCGACGAGCTCCGGAGACTCCAGTCGGGGGTGGTGGCGGATGAAGAGCTTTCGCAGAACCGCCTGGAAGGCGATGGACGAGCAGGCGGGGTGGGGGCATGCCGCGAAGTAATCCACGAACTGGTCGTGGTACCCAGCCGCAAGGGTGTCTGCGGGGGGGCCCCACTGGCTGGGCGTGGCTGTGATCAAGCTAGCGGCCCGCAGCACGTCGAGCTCCGCGGTCGGCAGTCCCAGGCCCGGGGCAGTGCTGGGGCCCGGCGGGGGCTGGTGTGGAGGGCTGGCGGCCTGCGCTGTGGGGCTGTGGGCGGCCAGCTGGGGCGGCGGGCCGCAAGCTGCCCAGCCGGGGCTGGGCGCCTGCTGGGGGGGCAGCTCGGGCCCCCCGTCCCCCCCGGGGCCGTGGTGGCCAGCCGTGCCTGTGGGTGGAGCCTGGGGCGGTGGCTGGGTCAGCGTGCGCCTCCCACGCCTTTACAACTTAGCTAAGGACTCCCCTTCCTACGAGCGGGGCTCCCACACCAAACCGGCCCGGCACACCACGACTGCAACGACTGCACCCAGCACCCCAGGGGCGTCCAAGCCCCGACCAAAGCTGACCGTCCGCGTCTGACGCTCAAACGAAGAAAGAAACGCTACCACCACGGCAGCCCAAAAGGGGGAGAACGGGATAGGGGGGTGAGACACCCGCGGGGTGCAGCCTCCCCGGACCCTCACGACTGACCGACGCACGCATCCGACCCGACGCCGTCGCGCCTGCCAGAGGGCCCGCCGGCTTCCCGCGGAGACGTCTAAGAGCGCCCTCCCGCGGCCTCCCCCACGAGGCCCGAGAGACTCGGCACCCCCCAACCCAGTCCCCACGTCTGTCGAACCACTACTTCGCCCCGACCACCCGGAAACGCGCCCTCACTGCGGACTACAAGTCACCAGACACCGAGCTGGACCACCAGCGACCGAGCTGCTGGATAACCTCAACACGAACCCCTGCACTGGCGGCCACCGTGACGCTCGCACCGCGGCCGGTAGCCCCACGGCCGTCACAACCAACACCAACAACGAGGACGCGCCGATAACCGACGGCAATGCGCCACCAACAGACACGTGCGCCACCTCTGATTCCCTCTTGCGGAAAACTCCGGTGCCCAGGCTAGCGATGGGGGAGGGAAAAGGGAACCAGAGTCAAGGCAAAACCTCCCCCGCGCTGAGACCGGCCTAATTACCTAAAGTGCACGAACCCAGGGACAGACACACACGACGTACACCCACACACACGCGCGTGCATACGCGCCGCGCGAGTGTAAACAAGAAAGCGGCCATGAAGCCTCGACCGCTGGAAGCTGTGACGATAACTGCGCCGTCGGTACCGAGGGAAATCCCCCCACCAATTCGAGATTTGCCAGTGGCGCCACGGCGGACGCCGTTCCGGTTGCAGGTCGTAGCGCTCTCTCGGTGATGCCGGCTGCCAGCTATTGGTGCCGCCCCATGGCCTGACGGTGCACAAGTGGCGAGCTGGTCGCTGACTGGGTCGCGTGTGGAAGCTCCAAGCCGCCTCGGTGCGAGTCGCACTCATAGCGCTGCCACGCGGCCGCATTGGGCTGTGCTCCAGCCCTTCCGAACCACGGACTCGGGTGTGGCTCCATCAGATCTGCCAGCACCAAATGGCCGGGGCATCACCCGCACAGGGTGGCGCCATCAGCGCTTGGGCCAGCGCTTTCATCGCGGGGGGGCAGGGGGGGAGGGAGGGGGCAGGGGGGAGGGACGGAGGGGGCAGGGGGAGGGGGCAGCAAGAAAAGTGTCGCCGGTATGAGCGATGCGGCAAATGCGGCTTGCCAAACACTATACGTGGATGTCACTGTTAGTGTAGGTGTTCTCCTTTCGCTGTCACAGCCTAGAGACGCTTTTGGGGACGCACCTGGCGGACGGCCTGAGGAGCCATCAGCTGCACGGCCGTCTAGGAGCGCCATCGACACATACCTGGGGCAAATCGTGCTTCTTCAGGAGAGCGGCGGTGTCGCGTCTATTATTGGGTCGCGGCCTGAGCAGGATGGAATGGCTTGTGGGGCTGGGTGGCCCCACCTGGGCGAGCTCGTTGAGGAGTGAGAACGCGCGGCAAGCCCAGGAAAGACACTATGTGCTCGAGCGGGCTGTGCACAAGGCACGGCAGCGTGCAGCAGTCCGTTTACTTGTTGGTTGCCGGGACAGCCCAGAAGAGCCAACATGTTACGGAGCGGGCTGTGCTGGATGCTCAGGAGCGAGTCGCAGCCCGGTTGTTGGAGGCAAGGAGTGTGTGGGAGGGGCCGGCCGGCCTAGCACGCGCAGCTGAACGCCCGGAAGCAGAAGCTGCGACAGCGATCGGCGCAACCGCATCAGCAGCAGCCGCGACCGACCGCGGGCGCGTCTTGCATAGCGACGGAATGCACGCGGCAGTTATTAAGGGAAAAGGGGCAATGCTGTCTCGAGCAGGCTGTGCACCGTGGGGCCTTAAAAGGGCCCGGAATGCCGTCGGAGGGACCGGAAGGCGATTGGGGAGCCCGGAAGGCTTCTGTGGGCTGGAAGCCTTTGGAAGGCCTGGAAGGCGATCAGAAGGCTCGGAAGGGCGTTTGAGAGCCACAGAACGCCTTTGGAGGGCCCGGAAGGCCTTCAGAAGGCCCGGGAGGCCCTCGGGGGGCCCGGAAGCCGTTCTGAGGGTCCGTGAGGCCTTCAAAGGGCCCAAAATGCCGTCGGAGGGACCGGATTGCGATTGGGGAGCCCGGAAGGCTTTCTGTGGGCTGGAAGCCTTTGGAAGGCCTGGAAGGCGATCAGAAGGCTCGGAAGGGCGTTTGAGAGCCCCAGAACGCCTTTGGAGGGCCCGGAAGGCCTTCAGATGGTCCGGGAGACCCTCGGCGGGCCCGGAAGCCGTTCTGAGGGTCCGTGAGGCCTTCAAAGGGCCCAAAATGCCGTCGGAGGGACCGGAATGCGATTGGGGAGCCCGGAAGGCTTTCTGTGGGCTGGAAGCCTTTGGAAGGCCTGGAAGGCGATCAGAAGGCTCGGAAGGGCGTTTGAGAGCCACAGAACGCCTTTGGAGGGCCCGGAAGGCCTTCAGAAGGCCCGGGAGGCCCTCGGGGGGCCCGGAAGCCGTTCTGAGGGTCCGTGAGGCCTTCAAAGGGCCCAAAATGCCGTTGGAGGGACCGGAATGCGATTGGGGACGCCCGGAAGGCTTTCTGTGGGCTGGAAGCCTTTGGAAGGCCTGGAAGGCGATCAAAATAATAATAATAATAATAATAATAATAATAATAATACGCCCGACAGAGCCGAGGCGTGGGTTATGGGAGCAGGAGGGGTGGGGTGTCGGGTTGCCCCGATCCCAGGCCTCTCCCGCTACCGCGGTGAGATTGGGAGCCCGCCGTTGCGGCGGGTTAGGGTGGGTCGGCGCTGGTTGAGCTCTGTTGGCGGGGGTCCCGCTCCAGTTGCCTCCTGGCAGCGACAATTGCGTTCAACGCTCGGACAGCGTGGTCGTGGAGGTCGTTGCAGCATTTTTTGGCCGCTTCGTTGCTCGTTCCCAGTGAGGTCAGCAGTTGTCGCAGGTCTTTGCGGATGGTGCCGGCGAAGCCCAGGCTAATTGCTTCCTGTTTCGTGTAGCATACGTTCCATCCGTGCGCCGTCAGCATCTGAGCTAGTTCCGCGTGTTGATGGGCCTTGTCGTTTTGTTTCTGTGTGTGATTTGTGTCGGCTGTGTAGCCTACTTCGATTATGTGTACAGTGTGCTCGCTGGGGTCATCTGGTCCCATGTATCCCGGTGAGCATGTTTCGCTGATGGGTATGCTGGGGATAAGCAGCAGGTCAGGGTGCTTTTTGGACCGATCGTCGTCAGGGATGTTGGGTAGCAGCCACTTGGGCAGGCGTGTGCCGGCTACGTAGTCCGGCTTATCCTCCATGCTGCAGGCGTCCATGACGATAAAGCAGCCTCCATGGGCCCCTCTGGAGAGTGTTCTAGTGATGGTTTGTACCGCTTGGTTGTGTCGCAGGGTATAGAGAGCGTGCATTCATGCGTGTTGGCAGCCTCCCAGGATGTGTGCTCCTGAGTCAGGGATGTGTGTCTTTGTTCGGGGGTCTTTGCACACAGGACAGTAGCCTGTGGACGTTGGGCCGCCCGGTACAAGGGGCATGCGAAAGAGCTTTGCGAGTTTGGCATTCCAGAGCAGTCCGTACAGGTAGTCGAGGCACCGTTTGTAATGCCGGTGCCGGCCCGTGCCCCTCTGCAGGGTTCTTGTGCTGGCATTGATCTTTAGGTCCGGTAAGGCATCCTCCACGTATTTGACGTATGCGGTCTCGTTGGTGTACCCATTGTGTGTCGTCTGGCTGACCAGAGTGTCGATGCCGCGGTTAAGGTCGTTGGCGTAGCGACCGGCGTTTACGTCGGTCCCCTCGGACTTCTGTAGCCACCAGTGTTTACTTCTTGGATTATTGTCTGCTTTCTCTATTACGGCTTCTGCCGGCAGCATTCCCTGCACCGCAAGGATAGCAGCCTGTACGGCGGCTTTGTCCGCTTCTTCATTATATCGAACATGCTGCGTCGGCAGGGGCTGTTGCTCCCCTCAGTCGGTATGAAATGTTTCAACGCTCAAGTTCGCTCTGTTCTTTCGTACGGTTCGCAGCTATGGGGCGCTGACCTGGTTTTAGCCATGATAGAGAGGGGTTTTCCGGCTAACGAAGCTCCGCGTTCTTGTTATTTTGAGGCCGCTATCCGGGACCGTATGGTCAAGCTACAAATCTCGTTTATGAAACAGCTGGTCGGAGCTGCCGTTCCACCCCTGCAGTTGTTGTTTAGAGAGCTCGGGCAGGTGCCTCTACAGTTGCATTGGGCTGAATCCGTTTTTCGTTTTTGGAACAGTTTGGTGGAGGACACTAGCAACGTGTATCACAGCGCTTTTCGTCATGAGATCCGTTTGGCTTTGGAATCGGATCTGCAGGCAGACGGTTGGGGCTCCAAGGTCATTCGGGTTCTGAACCTCTTAGGGCACGACTGGGGCGAAGAAGCGGCGGCGGGTAACATGGACACTAGGGTTAGGCGTTTTTCGGCGTGCAGGCTTGACGTTGAGGCGCTGATGGACACCCTCAGGGGTCGCGTCAACGACGATTGGGGCAGTGATAGGTTGGCGGTGGACCCGGGCGCTTTCGTTTCGGACGGCAGGAAGCCTGGTGTTAAGATGTGCCGTTACAAGCACTGGATGGGGTTACCGAAGCAGTTCGAGGGGTACATCCCGCCGGCGCACCACCGTTCCTTACTTCGTTTTCGTTTGTGTGTGTCTGACTTAGCGATTAATAGCGAGAGCAGCAGGTCTAGGGAGCTTCGTGTGTGTAAGACGTGTCGCTCTAATGGTGCTGTGGAGGATGAGAAGCATTTTCTGCTGGAGTGCTCCGCGCTTGCGTCTGCGCGGCAGAGGCTTTGGGATTTGGGTGTGCCCGTTAGTGCGTGTGTTAACGATGTCATGCAAGTTGACGACCAGCGTGGTCTTGCGAGTGCTATTTTTGAAATGTTCCGCTTACGGCGAGAATGCATCTCTTCGTAAAGTTGTGCTTGGCATCTATCTTTCAAGTTATGCCATTCGTCTGTGCTTCTCCTGTATCCTGACGTTACATCGCTTCTTTGGTTACTGTTTCTCTTGTTTCCGTTTGCTTTTCTGCTTGGCTGAAGCGGTTCATGAGCCTCCGGGTTCGTTTGAGCCGTACGAGCTCGTTGAAGCTTGTAACATCATCATCATCATCATATCGAACACCTGTATGTGCTTTGACTTTCAATAGCGACGTTTTAAGCTTGGCGACGGCCCGGGCTTTAAGTGCGGCAACGATGTCCTCGAGCAGTGCTCTATGCTTACTCAGCCGCTATTTTTGCGGGTTGTTTATCATCTTCTGGATCAAATGGAGCGATGCTTTTGAGTCCGTCCAAATGCTGAGATGGGCTTGGTTGTGAGGTAGGCCGCGTCGCATGGTGAGTGCCTGATGTATCGCGCTTAGTTCACAGCGCGTAATTGTTTGACATCCGTAGGCTCCTGGGTTGACATCTATGAGGAGCGTATGTCCAGTCAGTGCGTCGACTGCTGCGGCGCCGAGTCCTAACATCTTGGTGTTCCCGACCTCGACTTCCCTAACCGACCCATCAGTGTAGATGGATGCGTGGGCGTTGTACCGAAGCGGGTTTGCTGCATGGAACGCCAGGTGCGCGGAGCGTCGTTCAGCGGGTGTGGGGTTACTGCACTTACGAGAGGGCACCGCCTGGTCAGGCGCTCCGGCAGTCATTTTGCGGACGCGTTTCCGTACCCACTGGGGGGCTATCCACGGCTGGGCTTGACCTGTAGGCGCTGGCAGGGTGGTGTGCATACCTAGCGCCTGTCGGAGGCTGCTCACGTGTGATTTGCCCGCGTCGTTACTGACCAGTAGCAGGGTCAGGCCAACCGGGTAAGGCTTGGTGTCCACGTTGAGTGTGGCGCTTTGCAGTATCCCCTTGGCGGCGAGCGAGTCGATGCTGCCCACTTGCGTGACCAGGGGGTGCGATAGGTACCGGGTATACGGCGCTGTACGGGACGTGGGGACTACGATAAGGGTGGCGGTCTGCGTAGCCTCGGTCTTTTTGGCTTCCGCCCAGCCCAACGCCCACCGCAAGGCATGGTGGCCCTCCTCGGGTGTGGGTTCCGGGTGTGCGATGGACAAGCCGGTAAAGGGTTGGGAGTATGCGTCATGGTTGGCCCCAAAGAGCATGTCTTCTGGGAAGCGTGAGAAGTACGTTTCAGTGCAGTTGGCCACATTTAGAGGGGACGCAAAGCGTTCTGTGCTTGAACCCATGGCATTCATGAGACGCGTTGTAAACTGTTCTCCGAGTCCTTGCTCGTGCGCCGCCTTAACGGGGTGTGTTTTGGTGCCCCCTCCATCACGGTAGCGCAGGAGGAGGCGTGCCACGTCTTCCTCGAAGCCACCCGCCGCTGCAAGCTTGGCGTGCGCCTCCGGCCTCTTACATTTGGCATCGGGGTGCCTTAGCCACAGGCTGCGCAGCAAGCTGTCCAGGAGCGTGCCGATGCATCGTCCCTGGGGGTCGTAAACCAGCGCGACTCCCTGTTCTAGGAGGCCTGCAGGAGTATCTCCGCTGCCGTCCCAAGGTGCGCGGTTAGAGGGGTCGGGGTCGCTGTGTTTGCCAATCTGGATGGTGTACCGCCCTGTCGGGCGGATGTCCCTGTCCGGGTTGCCGGGATGTACATCGATTTCTACGTGTTGGCGTAGGAGCCGTTGTCCTCTGGCCTGGTTGAGGCATTCAGAGGCCCATTGGCCTTGCTGCTGCCTTGGATTAAGGTGCTGGTCTCGGGCTGGCGCAGTGCGCCCGGGGGCCGTCTCGGCTGCCGTCTCTAGGCGGTGTCGGAATGCATTGAGCAGCTCGTTCCAGTTGTCTTGGGTGGCCAGACGCGTGCCTTCGTCCTCGGTTCACTCCCAGTCTACTTCGATCCTTCCGGTGGGGGTTGCCGTATCTGCTGCGGCCTCGTACGGACGTGTTGCCGTGGGTAGGTATCCGTGCGCTGCGTACAGCTCGAGCGCCCCTTTGGTGATAACTGTGCTTTCCCACTCAACTTGGTAGAAGGTGCTGTGTGTGGGGTGCCGGGGTGTATCTCTGCGTTGCCGCTTTGCGGCTCGGGGGCCTGCTTCCACCCGCTTGCGGATCTGCGCGTGTATATGGGCTACCCTCTCTTGCTCGCCGAATAGATACTGGTTGATGTTGTGGCCGTATTTAAGGGCAACCCCTGTGGGCCATTCTCGCTCTCCCCGCAGCATTTCTTCAAGCTGCGATGCGGTCCCCACTTCGGCTGCTAGTCCTGGGAGGTCGTGGTGACGCAGCAGGGCTTCACAGTGTGTGACGGTGAGTGGGCTTTCTCTGGGGTCCCATCCGGAGGCAGTTGTGTCCGTGATGTTGCGGGTGGGTTTTGGGCGCTGCCTCCTGATGTATGCCGTCATGGTTTCTTCGGTAGCGTTGTGTCGGGGCATGTGGCGTCGAGCTTCCCGCAGCTGCGCTGGGCGCCTCACCTGGCCCTCCTGGGATCCGACTTCCCGTCTCGGGGCCGCCGGATCTGGGCTGAGGTTGTGCGCGGCGGGTGAAGGGTCTGGCGGTGGGGCCCCGGTCGTGTCCCGGGGGCGGGACACCACATATTGCATGATATTTCCATAAGGCAGCGGCGTGGGTCCGTGTGTGTCGTTCATGAGGTCCGTCATAATGGGCCCACTGGGGATGGCCCGCAGCTCCGGGGGCAGCGCAGTCACCCCTCGGTGCCTCGCTGCGTGGGCGCGTACACTGGGAGCGGGGTTCAGTGCTAGGCTGAGTTGGTTCAGGGCGATGAGGTGTCGGGGCCCGACACTCCGTCCACCGATGCGTCGGAGCTGGTCCGTGGTAATGAAGTGTGCTCATGTGTTCTTATCTTTCAGGACTCGGAGATCCAGGCCCAGCTCAAGCAGAGGCTGTACGCATCTGGAGAGGAGCGCGAGGGTTTTGGGCTCCGTCCCCGAGTTGCACGTCGCTAGAAGGTGAATGAGAGTGCTTGCTTTCCGTTCGTACCCTTTGCCACAGTCCGTGAGCTCAATGCCCGCCTCCTGCGTGATGGTCAGCTGCTTTAGCGTCGTGTAGAAGCGGCTTTCCTTCTTGAGGGTGTGCACCGGCATGTCGCCCATGTATCGGCTTTGCAGGCTAAGGAGAGCCCTAGTGACTACCCCAAGCCGGCCTTCGTCATTCAGGGAGAGGACGAGAGCTTTGGCCGCCTTGGCGACATAGAGGCTGCGTATGGTGCCGACCCCCAGGCCGAGTTGCTTTACTGGACCGAGGATTGCACGGGTGGGAAACCCCATTTTAAGGCCATAGCTGCGCTTAGCTATGCCAGCAATTTGGGAGTCGAAGCTGGCGATGTCTTGGGGAGTGTACGCCATAGTGGCCAGGCTGTACGCGACGAATGGGTGGATCAGGGTTTTGATCATGTTAATGCGCTGGTCGGGAGACGCCATGGACTCCTGGATGCCCTGTCCTCGCCGTGTGATCTCAGCGCGGACATAGGCTACTTGAGGTGCCCAGTCGAGGGTAGGCGTTACATGGACTCCCAGGTACTTGTACGAGGCAGTCGGGGGCGTGTAGGGTATCGGTGATCCGTCTATACGGATTTGGTCTTTTAGCAGTCGCTCAAGGGCAGTCTGATATTTGCGGGTGCCGGGTCCCCGACTCAGGTCCTGGTCCGACCGTGCACGGCCGTGCAGGATGCCTTGCAGCTGACATTTGCCAACGTTGACCTTCAGGGCTCCCCATTGCGCGTATTGCTCGATTTTCGCACATTGGAGACGCATGTCTGAAACGCTGTTTGTGAGTGTGACCAAGTCGTCTGCGAACACTCCCGAGCTGAAATGGTGCCGCTCATTTTCCTCGGCCTTGAGGCATCCGTACTGGTATCCCCGTCCTCCGCTGTGCAGCCACCTGAGTAGGGGTTCCATATAGATGATGAACAGCACCGGGGACAGCGTGTCACCCTGAATTGTACCGTGTTCGATGGCTATGTCCGCTGTGCAGCCGTGCTCTGTCCGGATGTGCATGGTGGCCCGTGAGTATAGGTTAGCTACCACTTCGATCAGGTCGTCCGGGTAGCCCAGGTCGTACATGATCATGAGCAGCTTGTCGTGATCGATCGTGTTGAACGCAGACGTGAAGTCGATGTATAAAAGGAAGAGGTCACGGCTGGTGAGGCCCGCATCCTCGATTGCGTGTAGCACGTTTTGGAGTTGGCGCTCGGTGTTGCGTTGCCTCAGGTAGCCCTCCTGAGCTTCCGTAAAGATGTGCACTTGCTCACTGTAGAGTACGATGTTCAGCGTAATGTGGCTGGTGTACAGCTTGTAAATTGTGTTCGCCAGGGCGATGGGCCTTTTGTTCTTAATGAGGAGCGGGTCGCCCTTCTTGGGGATAAGGACCGTGTCGGATTTCGTCCAGTGTGTGGGGATTTCGGCCTTCACCCACATGATCGTAATGAGTTGGTGGATGGCGGTCTGGAGGTCGGCGGGTAGTGTTTGTAGAAGTTCATTGGGTATCCCGTCGGGGCCTGGGGCCTTGTTTCTCACGAGGTGGTCTATAGACGTGCGGAAGTTGTGTGGATCTAGTACACCCGGGAGGAGTGATGGGGGGGCGTCTCCCCACTTGGCCAGCCCTTCCCTAAGCGGGTCTTGCGCGCCCGGTCTGGTCCAGGGATAGTTCCGGGGGGCTTCGTTTGGGAGGTACTTTCCCGTTCGTGGGCCGGAGACGGGTCTCGCAAGAAGGGCGAAGTGTGTGTGAAGCGCATCGAGTATGTTTTTGGAATCAGTACACAGTCGTCCATCGATTGGGTGTCGGATGGCAGCAGTTCCCCGGGGCTGGTCATCGGGTTCAAGGACCTGTCTGTGCGCGTGCCGGGGCTTTTTGGTTAGTAGCCGCTGGAAGCTTTTCTTTGCCTTGCGTGTGTTAGTTGCGCGAATCTCTCGAGCAAGCTTGGCGATTTCCCCTCCGGTCACTTTAATGGCCGCACGCAGGGTGCGGGCTGCGTCTGGTTCTTCGCGCTCAGTGGCGGCATGCTGAGTGGCGGCGCTGCGCTCGGGTGTTGCCCGTTCCGTTGTGCCGCTGGTGCCTGGGGGCGCCGTGGCCGGATGGGGGGGCGTCGTGTCATTGGCTTGGCCCTCCGTTAGTGTAGGTGCCCCTTGCTCCTGGGGGTCCGTGCGCAGGGCTTTTGCGAGGTTATCTTTCATGGTTTTGTGGTCGTTGTGCAGCCTGGCGAGGCGCCTGCCGATGCCACGTCACACATGCAGCTTCCCCGTGCAGGGGGGTTTCTGTTGACAGTGAGATTCCAGTATCCCAAGACAACGGTCGAGCAGGTCGCCTAGTTCATGGCTGAGGGTAGTGACGTCCGTCGCCCGGACGGTATCGTGGTTGCGCAGGTTAGCCAGAAGTGCTCGTGCCTCTTCCTTACTGGAGGCACGTTCCAGCTGTTTAGCAACGTGTCCGATGGCTTCACACGCCGGGTGTAGAGCGCTTAGCAGGTGGGCGATTTCAGAAGTGAGCGTCGCTTCCATCTCCATGTGCGCCCGGGTTTTACTCTCTTTAAGGATTGGGAGTTGTATGCGACTCCATGAGCTAGCCGCGTGGTCAACCGCGGCTTGAGCCGCGGGCGCTGGAAGGAGACGAATACCCGCCAGCGGGATGAACGTGCAGAGGGGTTTATGGTCGAAGTTTCCTCCGCATTCGTACACTTGTTCGTACACCGTGCCCTCCTTGTCTGCTGCCGCTCCGGTGTGGGCGGCTAGCAGGACGTCATCTATCCGGCTGTGGTGGGTATCGTGGCCCAGCTGTGTCTGCGTGTAGGTGTAGGTACGCCGCGGGGTAACGACGGGGTTTAGGTTCGCGCTGCTCGAGAAGCTACGGTGCGCCCGGTCTGCCGGGTAGCATGTGCCCGTGGACCGGTCACTAGGATGGAGTGTTGCGTTCCAGTCGCCCGCCATGATGAGGTGCTCCCCCTTGGCGCTGGCCTGTGTGGCGGCGATTTGTCCGTACTCGTATATCGCTTGCCGGATCGAGGGGTCCACCGGGCAGTAAACCCCCAGCACGTGTAGGGGGATGCTGCCTGGGGTTTTGATGCGCACGTGTCCGATGTAGCCCTCAAGGTTCGGAGGGACGGGCTCTATATTCGCGCTGCCTTGGCCGCTGAAGCGTTCCGCCACCCCAACAATGACACCCGCTTCACGTGTCTTGTTGTGCTCCGGGTGGGGACGGTTGCTCATGTATGTCTTGTATGGCCAGAGGGCCTGTTTGACACTGGCAATGCCTCGTCGGTGGCGCGCGCTAAGCTTGGTCTCAGTCAGGACTATGACGTCTGGCTTATGTTCGTCTAGCATGTGTACGATTCCCTCGCGGTGGCCCTGCAGGCCCCGTGTGTTCATCGTGAGGACTTTAAGGTGCCCGGTCTGCGGGGCGCCCGGTGTCGGGGGGTTTGGGTCTGCGGCGGCCGGTGGCGGCTGCTTATCGGGTGAGGTGTGCGCTATTGCCCTCGGTGTCTTGGGCTGCATGTATCGCCCGATACTTTGTTGCTGCTTTTTGGGCTGATGGGCAGGTTGGGGCCTGCCGGCGGGGGGTGGTTCTGCGGCGCGTTCGCGGGCTGACTGGTCCCTGGCGGGTTGTGTTTGGGGTGCGCTGGGCGTGGCGTCCAGGCACGCCGGGTCAAGGGGCTGGGCCCCTGCATTTTGGTTAACGTCTGTGGCTTCCCTGCCGGTTTCCCTTTGCCGGATGGGTAGGCCTTGGTTGCGTAGCAGGTGGTATAGGATCATATGCGTGTGAGGTACTGGCCCGATCTTCCTACGTTTTCTCGCGGCTATCGCCGTGCGGGGAGCTGCGTCCTGCGGTACCACTGCTGTGGCGCGCTCCACCGCATGGTTGAGTCGGCGTGCCATCGGGTCGTGGTGAACACGCGGGGCGGCATGTCGCACTTCGGCATAAGCGCCGGTCGTGCGTCGTGCCGCTTCTACGTTGGTGGCACGGTGATCTGGTGCGCCTTCTGCCGCCTCTACGGGAACCTGGGTTTCCGGTGGCTGGGTTGGACAGAGGGGGTTGGGTGCTGGAGGCCCGTCCGGGTCGTGCCCGTCGGGGTCCGGACCCATGCGCATGGGTTCAGTCGCTGGGTGCTCCGTCGTCGCTCGTCTTTCAAGGTCGTCGGTGTCCATGGGTTCCGGGCTCGGGGATGACTGGTCGGTGGGTGCATCTTGCTGGGTGCCGTCTACTGGGGGGTTTCCGGTGTGTGTTTCCGGGGGCGGCTGTGTCGGTTGCTGGGTCCCGCCGGGGGGCAGGGCCCAGTCCTCCGGGAGTTTGACTTCCCTCAGGTCTGTATGGGTAGCGATCCCTTCGTGGTTCGGGCGGAGGTGGAGGCAGTAGATCGCCCCCTCTCCCCGAGGCCAGAGCGGCTCTTTGGGGTTGATCAGTTGTGTGCTGTCGTACTGGGAGTCGATAATGTACCAGCATTCGCCTTGTTTCTTGACTGCCACGGCGTGTCCGTTGAGGTGAACAATGAATCCCCAGTTTCGGGCATGTGCCGGCAGAAGTGACACAACCGTGTTTATGTTCATGTTTCGTGTCAGGGTAACGGTTTGCCCCGCATGTTGGCAGCTCACACTAGCGATGTGGGCGTCACTAATGGGTATGCCACCGGGGTCTTGCAGCCGTACGCTGTGGCGGAGGTAGTGGTTCACCACTATCGTAGAGAACAGACCTTCGCCGGGGCGGTGTGCCGCGTTCCAGATGGCAAGCGCCCCGGTGAGTCTCCAAGCCGCCATGTGTGCTTGCATTGCTCGGCAGTAGCTGAGAATGTGCTCGGGGTCGATGTACGACCCCCCAAGCAGGTTGTTGATGGAGTGTATCATACATAGCAGTCTTTGCTGCTTTTCGTGGTACAGGGGTGCGCCGGGTGCAGCGGGTCCGGGCGGTGGCCAAGTGATGTCTGCGGGTGGCCTTGGCACGTGGCCCTCGCCGCGGTTCCCGGCGGTCCTTGTTCTCTTGGCGGGTCTATCGGTTTGGCCAGTGCAGGGCGCGTATTCGGGGTTAGCGCAGCACGGGCGGCTGTGCTCAGGTGCTTTGCCGGGGGTTTTTGGTATATGTGGTGCGGGTTCATCGCTGGCGCGCCCGCGGTTGCAGGTGCGTGGGTGGGGGTGGTTCCAGATGGCCAGGGCGAGAAGTGTCAGTACGCTGGTGGACGGGTCGAGCGTTACGTTGAGGTGGGCCGTGCTGAGTCCTACTGCGGCGCAGGCGGTGAGTAGGTGCCGTGTGTGGCGCGCCGTGAGTGGCACCGCTTGGAGCCCAGGGGCAACGATGGGGATTCCCATGGTTAGGATTGGCACGTGTGCCTCGGCTGTAGCAAGTAGCCAGCACAGCGACCCTAGGGCCAGGAGCGACGTCGCTGCCCGCACATAGAGACCTGGGGAGCTATGTACCTGTCGGACTTCTGAGCAGGTGACAAGTGCAGCATGCAAGATTGCCTTCACGGATGTTATTCCTGCCGGTATAACTATGAGAACTGTAACAACGTATGCCAGTCCATACATTGTCAGGGCCCCTAGCACGAGCCAGACCGCCTCAGTCAATGGGGGGAGTGAAACTGCAAGCACTCCAGGGATCAGAGTGTACGGAAGGAGGAGGGTGCAGTAGCAGCCCTGTCGCCATTCGGACAGCGTTCGAATCGCGCTCCCTTTGACGGTGAATGTCCGTTTCACTACGTTGCATGTTCGCCGGGCAAGGTTGCCGCCCCACGCGTAGGCCAGGTAGGCGCAGCCTAGCGCGCAGCCGACAGCAATGGTGTCGACAGTCGCATAGGATACGGATGCCGCAAGGTGGAGGGTCAGATCCGTCGCCAACAGGGCCATCTTCACGGTCAGCAGCCCGGTGTTGCAGGCTAGCCACACGATGATGGCCATGATATATGCTGTGCCCGCCGAGAGGTTTTGCAATATTCGTAGTGCCCCCTGCCAGGTGGTGCACGGCTGGGGGAAAGATCTCAAGATGGGAGTGGCCGTGCCGCTGGTAGTGCTTCGGTGCTGTACGTCTACGTCAGGTCGTTCGTGTTCCAGTATTCTTTGGATTGCTTCCGTACTATTGACCGGTTGCTTGATGGGTCTTCTAAGTTGCCCCCATGTGGCTCTTTTTGACCTGTTGTGGCCTTTGTTGGCTACCGAGTCGGTCGCCCGCCCATTACTTAGGTCTCCGACGTTCCTGCCTTCGTAGCTTTGACATGATCCCTTGACCATGCTTGTGCTGCATCTGGTTATTATTAAGCTGCGATTGCCTGTCTGGTGGTCGCACTCGGGAACTGCCCCTCGGTAGGAGTGATATGTTTCAGGCGCCCTTTCGTAAGTTGCGTTTGTCACGTATCTCACAAAGAGGTAGTTATGATAGTGGCAAAGATCACTTATATTGGCGCTTCTTGACACGTCTACCTCTGCTGAGGTTGCGTCGACAATGTCCGGAGCTGATGGCACAGAGATTCTGTCTCTATACCGCCTTATAAATGAAGGATAAATGTCTGCTTCTGGCCAAGGCACGCTTCTGCCGTTAAGCGTGCTCGCGGTGCTGCCGAAACTTCCGATGGGCTGGAGACCCTGGCTGAGCTCGTCGCCATTCCGGTTACCTAATAATGTCCAATTATCATTGTAACCGGCTGTTGCGACGGGTATGGTGACCTGGCTGGAGGCCTGGGAAATGGTGACCTGGCTGGAGTCCATCCTCAGGCCCTTGGCCGAACCGTTACGAGCCAACTCTAAAACATTAGAGTAAGTCTTAACGACGTCATACATGGTTGCAGTCGAGAGCGGAGTCTGGGCTCCTCCGATTTGAGTAATCGACAGCGTCAGCTGGGCGTTTGTCGCCGCTGCTGAAATCCGAGTGTTTCCAGCCTTCTTTTCGTGAGCCCTCCGTATAGCGCATCCCATATGTGGCGCGTCCCCGCACGTACGTGCCCGTTCGTCGATTGACGAGGGGGGGTGCAGGGACGCCACGGGAAACCTCGCTTCCGGAGCCAGACACTCACAGAACGCTATTGTCAGCCTGCAGAGTGTTAGGCTTAACAGAACGCAGTAGAATGCGCTCTTGCACCTCACCTTTCGCTGACTTACCATTTTCGAATTTCCGCAGTTCGCCGTTATGCTGGACGCTAGTGTATTACTTGTGTATTACTTGTGTATTATGTTTTATTATTGTCCGGGGCCCGGGAGACCCTCGGCGGGCCCGGAGGCCGTTCTGAGGGCCCGTGAGGCCTTCAAAGGGCCCGGAATGCCGTCGGAGGGACCGGAAGGCGATTGGGGAGCCCGGAAGGCTTCTGTGGGCTGGAAGCCTTTGGAAGGCCTGGAAGGTGATCAGAAGGCTCGGAAGGGCGTTTGAGAGCCCCAGAACGCCTTTGGAGGGCCCGGAAGGCCTTCAGAAGGCTCGGGAGGCCCTCGGGGGGCCCGGAAGACCTTCACAGGGCCCGTGTGGCCTCCAAAGTGCCCAAAATGCCGTCGGAGGGACCGGAAGGCGATTGGGGAGCCCGGAAGGCTTTCTGTGGGCTGGAAGCCTTTGGAAGGCCTGGAAGGCGATCAGAAGGCTCGGAAGGGCGTTTGAGAGCCCCAGAACGCCTTTGGAGGGCCCGGAAGGCCTTCAGATGGTCCGGGAGACCCTCGGCGGGCCCGGAAGCCGTTCTGAGGGCCCGTGAGGCCTTAAAAGGGCCCGGAATGCCGTCGGAGGGACCGGAATGCGATTGGGGAGCCCGGAAGGCTTTCTGTGGGCTGGAAGCCTTTGGAAGGCCTGGAAGGCGATCAGAAGGCTCGGAAGGGCGTTTGAGAGCCCCAGAACGCCTTTGAAGGGCCCGGAAGGCCTTCAGAAGGCCCGGGAGACCCTCGGCGGGCCCGGAGGCCGTTCTGAGGGCCCGTGAGGCCTTAAAAGGGCTCGGAATGCCGTCGGAGGGACCGGAAGGCGATTGGGGAGCCCGGAAGGCTTCTGTGGGCTGGAAGCCTTTGGAAGGCCTGGAAGGCGATCAGAAGGCTCGGAAGGGCGTTTGAGAGCCACAGAACGCCTTTGGAGGGCCCGGAAGGCCTTCAGAAGGCCCGGGAGACCTTCGGCGGGCCCGGAAGCCGTTCTGAGGGCCCGTGAGGCCTTAAAAGGGCCCGGAATGCCGTCGGAGGGACCGGAATGCGATTGGGGAGCCCGGAAGGCTTTCTGTGGGCTGGAAGCCTTTGGAAGGCCTGGAAGGCGATCAGAAGGCTCGGAAGGGCGTTTGAGAGCCCCAGAACGCCTTTGGAGGGCCCGGAAGGCCTTCAGAAGGCCCGGGAGACCTTCGGCGGGCCCGGAAGCCGTTCTGAGGGCCCGTGAGGCCTTAAAAGGGCCCGGAATGCCGTCGGAGGGACCGGAATGCGATTGGGGAGCCCGGAAGGCTTTCTGTGGGCTGGAAGCCTTTGGAAGGCCTGGAAGGCGATCAGAAGGCTCGGAAGGGCGTTTGAGAGCCCCAGAACGCCTTTGGAGGGCCCGGAAGGCCTTCAGAAGGCCCGGGAGACCTTCGGCGGGCCCGGAAGCCGTTCTGAGGGCCCGTGAGGCCTTAAAAGGGCCCGGAATGCCGTCGGAGGGACCGGAATGCGATTGGGGAGCCCGGAAGGCTTTCTGTGGGCTGGTAGCCTTTGGAAGGCCTGGAAGGCGATCAGAGGGCCCGGAAGGCCGTTTGAGAGCCCCAGAACGCGTTTGGAGGGCCCGGAAGGCCTTCAGATGGCCCGGGAGACCCTCGGCGGGCCCGGAAGCCGTTCTGAGGGCCCGTGAGGCCTTCAAAGGGCCCGGAATGCCGTCGGAGGGACCGGAAGGCGATTGGGGAGCCCGGAAGGCTTTCTGTGGGCTGGAAGCCTTTGGAAGGCCTGGAAGGCAATCAGAAGGCTCGGAAGGGCGTTTGAGAGCCCCGGAACGCCTTTGGAGGGCCCGATAGGCCTTCAGATGGCCTGGGAGACCCTCGGCGGGCCCGGAAGCCGTTCTGAGGGCCCGTGAGGCCTTAAAAGGGCCCGGAATGCCGTCGGAGGGACCGGAAGGTAATTGGGGAGCCCGGAAGGCTTTCTGTGGGCTGGAAGCCTTTGGAAGGCCTGGAAGGCGATCAGAAGGCTCGGAAGGCCTTTTGAGAGCCCCAGAACGCCTTTGGAGGGCCCGGAAGGCCTTCAGAAGGCCCGGGAGGCCCTCGGGGGGCCCGGAAGCCGTTCTGAGGGCCCGTGAGGCCTTAAAAGGGCCCGGAATGCCGTCGGAGGGACCGGAATGCGATTGGGGAGCCCGGAAGGCTTTCTGTGGGCTGGAAGCCTTTGGAAGGCCTGAAAGGCGATCAGAGGGCCCGGAAGGCCGTTTGAGAGCCCCAGAACGCCTTTGGAGGGCCCGGAAGGCCTTCAGAAGGCCCGGGAGGCCCTCGGGGGGCCCGGAAGCCGTTCTGAGGGCCCGTGAGGCCTTAAAAGGGCTCGGAATGCCGTCGGAGGGACCGGAAGGCGATTGGGGAGCCCGGAAGGCTTTCTGTGGGCTGGAAGCCTTTGGAAGGCCTGGAAGGCGATCAGAAGGCTCGGAAGGCCGTTTGAGAGCCCCAGAACGCGTTTGGAGGGCCCGGAAGGCCTTCAGATGGCCCGGGAGACCCTCGGCGGGCCCGGAAGCCGTTCTGAGGGCCCGTGAGGCCTTCAAAGGGCCCGGAATGCCGTCGGAGGGACCGGAAGGCGATTGGGGAGCCCGGAAGGCTTTCTGTGGGCTGGAAGCCTTTGGAAGGCCTGGAAGGCAATCAGAAGGCTCGGAAGGGCGTTTGAGAGCCCCGGAACGCCTTTGGAGGGCCCGATAGGCCTTCAGATGGCCTGGGAGACCCTCGGCGGGCCCGGAAGCCGTTCTGAGGGCCCGTGAGGCCTTAAAAGGGCCCGGAATGCCGTCGGAGGGACCGGAAGGTGATTGGGGAGCCCGGAAGGCTTTCTGTGGGCTGGAAGCCTTTGGAAGGCCTGGAAGGCGATCAGAAGGCTCGGAAGGCCTTTTGAGAGCCCCAGAACGCCTTTGGAGGGCCCGGAAGGCCTTCAGAAGGCCCGGGAGGCCCTCGGGGGGCCCGGAAGCCGTTCTGAGGGCCCGTGAGGCCTTCAAAGGGCCCGGAATGCCGTCGGAGGGACCGGAAGGCGATTGGGGAGCCCGGAAGGCTTCTGTGGGCTGGAAGCCTTTGGAAGGCCTGGAAGGTGATCAGAAGGCTCGGAAGGGCGTTTGAGAGCCCCAGAACGCCTTTGGAGGGCCCGGAAGGCCTTCAGAAGGCTCGGGAGGCCCTCGGGGGGCCCGGAAGACCTTCACAGGGCCCGTGTGGCCTCCAAAGTGCCCAAAATGCCGTCGGAGGGACCGGAAGGCGATTGGGGAGCCCGGAAGGCTTTCTGTGGGCTGGAAGCCTTTGGAAGGCCTGGAAGGCGATCAGAAGGCTCGGAAGGGCGTTTGAGAGCCCCAGAACGCCTTTGGAGGGCCCGGAAGGCCTTCAGATGGTCCGGGAGACCCTCGGCGGGCCCGGAAGCCGTTCTGAGGGCCCGTGAGGCCTTAAAAGGGCCCGGAATGCCGTCGGAGGGACCGGAATGCGATTGGGGAGCCCGGAAGGCTTTCTGTGGGCTGGAAGCCTTTGGAAGGCCTGGAAGGCGATCAGAAGGCTCGGAAGGGCGTTTGAGAGCCCCAGAACGCCTTTGAAGGGCCCGGAAGGCCTTCAGAAGGCCCGGGAGACCCTCGGCGGGCCCGGAGGCCGTTCTGAGGGCCCGTGAGGCCTTAAAAGGGCTCGGAATGCCGTCGGAGGGACCGGAAGGCGATTGGGGAGCCCGGAAGGCTTCTGTGGGCTGGAAGCCTTTGGAAGGCCTGGAAGGCGATCAGAAGGCTCGGAAGGGCGTTTGAGAGCCACAGAACGCCTTTGGAGGGCCCGGAAGGCCTTCAGAAGGCCCGGGAGACCTTCGGCGGGCCCGGAAGCCGTTCTGAGGGCCCGTGAGGCCTTAAAAGGGCCCGGAATGCCGTCGGAGGGACCGGAATGCGATTGGGGAGCCCGGAAGGCTTTCTGTGGGCTGGAAGCCTTTGGAGGGCCTGGAAGGCGATCAGAAGGCTCGGAAGGGCGTTTGAGAGCCCCAGAACGCCTTTGGAGGGCCCGGAAGGCCTTCAGAAGGCCCGGGAGACCTTCGGCGGGCCCGGAAGCCGTTCTGAGGGCCCGTGAGGCCTTAAAAGGTCCCGGAATGCCGTCGGAGGGACCGGAATGCGATTGGGGAGCCCGGAAGGCTTTCTGTGGGCTGGAAGCCTTTGGAAGGCCTGGAAGGCGATCAGAGGGCCCGGAAGGCCGTTTGAGAGCCCCAGAACGCGTTTGGAGGGCCCGGAAGGCCTTCAGATGGCCCGGGAGACCCTCGGCGGGCCCGGAAGCCGTTCTGAGGGCCCGTGAGGCCTTCAAAGGGCCCGGAATGCCGTCGGAGGGACCGGAAGGCGATTGGGGAGCCCGGAAGGCTTTCTGTGGGCTGGAAGCCTTTGGAAGGCCTGGAAGGCAATCAGAAGGCTCGGAAGGGCGTTTGAGAGCCCCGGAACGCCTTTGGAGGGCCCGATAGGCCTTCAGATGGCCTGGGAGACCCTCGGCGGGCCCGGAAGCCGTTCTGAGGGCCCGTGAGGCCTTAAAAGGGCCCGGAATGCCGTCGGAGGGACCGGAAGGTGATTGGGGAGCCCGGAAGGCTTTCTGTGGGCTGGAAGCCTTTGGAGGGCCTGGAAGGCGATCAGAAGGCTCGGAAGGGCGTTTGAGAGCCCCAGAACGCCTTTGGAGGGCCCGGAAGGCCTTCAGAAGGCCCGGGAGACCTTCGGCGGGCCCGGAAGCCGTTCTGAGGGCCCGTGAGGCCTTAAAAGGTCCCGGAATGCCGTCGGAGGGACCGGAATGCGATTGGGGAGCCCGGAAGGCTTTCTGTGGGCTGGTAGCCTTTGGAAGGCCTGGAAGGCGATCAGAGGGCCCGGAAGGCCGTTTGAGAGCCCCAGAACGCCTTTGGAGGGCCCGGAAGGCCTTCAGATGGCCCGGGAGACCCTCGGCGGGCCCGGAAGCCGTTCTGAGGGCCCGTGAGGCCTTAAAAGGGCCCGGAATGCCGTCGGAGGGACCGGAAGGCGATTGGGGAGCCCGGAAGGCTTTCTGTGGGCTGGAAGCCTTTGGAGGGCCTGGAAGGCGATCAGAAGGCTCGGAAGGGCGTTTGAGAGCCCCAGAACGCCTTTGGAGGGCCCGGAAGGCCTTCAGAAGGCCCGGGAGACCTTCGGCGGGCCCGGAAGCCGTTCTGAGGGCCCGTGAGGCCTTAAAAGGTCCCGGAATGCCGTCGGAGGGACCGGAATGCGATTGGGGAGCCCGGAAGGCTTTCTGTGGGCTGGTAGCCTTTGGAAGGCCTGGAAGGCGATCAGAGGGCCCGGAAGGCCGTTTGAGAGCCCCAGAACGCGTTTGGAGGGCCCGGAAGGCCTTCAGATGGCCCGGGAGACCCTCGGCGGGCCCGGAAGCCGTTCTGAGGGCCCGTGAGGCCTTCAAAGGGCCCGGAATGCCGTCGGAGGGACCGGAAGGCGATTGGGGAGCCCGGAAGGCTTTCTGTGGGCTGGAAGCCTTTGGAAGGCCTGGAAGGCAATCAGAAGGCTCGGAAGGGCGTTTGAGAGCCCCGGAACGCCTTTGGAGGGCCCGATATGCCTTCAGATGGCCTGGGAGACCCTTGGCGGGCCCGGAAGCCGTTCTGAGGGCCCGTGAGGCCTTAAAAGGGCCCGGAATGCCGTCGGAGGGACCGGAAGGTGATTGGGGAGCCCGGAAGGCTTTCTGTGGGCTGGAAGCCTTTGGAAGGCCTGGAAGGCGATCAGAAGGCCCGGAAGGCCGTTTGAGAGCCCCAGAACGCCTTTGGAGGGCCCGGAAGGCCTTCAGAAGGCCCGGGAGGCCCTCGGGGGGCCCGGAAGCCGTTCTGAGGGCCCGTGAGGCCTTAAAAGGGCCCGGAATGCCGTCGGAGGGACCGGAATGCGATTGGGGAGCCCGGAAGGCTTTCTGTGGGCTGGAAGCCTTTGGAAGGCCTGAAAGGCGATCAGAGGGCCCGGAAGGCCGTTTGAGAGCCCCAGAACGCCTTTGGAGGGCCCGGAAGGCCTTCAGAAGGCCCGGGAGGCCCTCGGGGGGCCCGGAAGCCGTTCTGAGGGCCCGTGAGGCCTTAAAAGGGCTCGGAATGCCGTCGGAGGGACCGGAAGGCGATTGGGGAGCCCGGAAGGCTTTCTGTGGGCTGGAAGCCTTTGGAAGGCCTGGAAGGCGATCAGAAGGCTCGGAAGGGCGTTTGAGAGCCCCAGAACGCCTTTGGAGGGCCCGGAAGGCCTTCAGAAGGCCCGGGAGACCCTCGGCGGGCCCGGAGGCCGTTCTGAGGGCCCGTGAGGCCTTAAAAGGGCCCGGAATGCCGTCGGAGGGACCGGAATGCGATTGGGGAGCCCGGAAGGCTTTCTGTGGGCTGGAAGCCTTTGGAAGGCCTGAAAGGCGATCAGAGGGCCCGGAAGGCCGTTTGAGAGCCCCGGAACGCCTTTGGAGGGCCCGATAGGCCTTCAGATGGCCTGGGAGACCCTCGGCGGGCCCGGAAGCCGTTCTGAGGGCCCGTGAGGCCTTAAAAGGGCCCGGAATGCCGTCGGAGGGACCGGAAGGTGATTGGGGAGCCCGGAAGGCTTTCTGTGGGCTGGAAGCCTTTGGAAGGCCTGGAAGGCGATCAGAAGGCCCGGAAGGGCGTTTGAGAGCCCCAGAACGCCTTTGGAGGGCCCGGAAGGCCTTCAGAAGGCCCGGGAGACCTTCGGCGGGCCCGGAAGCCGTTCTGAGGGCCCGTGAGGCCTTAAAAGGGCCCGGAATGCCGTCGGAGGGACCGGAATGCGATTGGGGAGCCCGGAAGGCTTTCTGTGGGCTGGAAGCCTTTGGAAGGCCTGGAAGGCGATCAGAGGGCCCGGAAGGCCGTTTGAGAGCCCCAGGACGCGTTTGGAGGGCCCGGAAGGCCTTCAGATGGCCCGGGAGACCCTCGGCGGGCCCGGAAGCCGTTCTGAGGGCCCGTGAGGCCTTCAAAGGGCCCGGAATGCCGTCGGAGGGACCGGAAGGCGATTGGGGAGCCCGGAAGGCTTTCTGTGGGCTGGAAGCCTTTGGAAGGCCTGGAAGGCAATCAGAAGGCTCGGAAGGGCGTTTGAGAGCCCCGGAACGCCTTTGGAGGGCCCGATAGGCCTTCAGATGGCCTGGGAGACCCTCGGCGGGCCCGGAAGCCGTTCTGAGGGCCCGTGAGGCCTTAAAAGGGCCCGGAATGCCGTCGGAGGGACCGGAAGGTGATTGGGGAGCCCGGAAGGCTTTCTGTGGGCTGGAAGCCTTTGGAAGGCCTGGAAGGCGATCAGAAGGCCCGGAAGGCCGTTTGAGAGCCCCAGAACGCCTTTGGAGGGCCCGGAAGGCCTTCAGAAGGCCCGGGAGGCCCTCGGGGGGCCCGGAAGCCGTTCTGAGGGCCCGTGAGGCCTTAAAAGGGCTCGGAATGCCGTCGGAGGGACCGGAAGGCGATTGGGGAGCCCGGAAGGCTTTCTGTGGGCTGGAAGCCTTTGGAAGGCCTGGAAGGCGATCAGAAGGCTCGGAAGTGCGTTTGAGAGCCCCAGAACGCCCTTGGAGGGCCCGGAAGGCCTTCAGAAGGCCCGGGAGACCCTCGGCGGGCCCGGAGGCCGTTCTGAGGGCCCGTGAGGCCTTAAAAGGGCTCGGAATGCCGTCGGAGGGACCGGAAGGCGATTGGGGAGCCCGGAAGGCTTCTGTGGGCTGGAAGCCTTTGGAAGGCCTGGAAGGCGATCAGAGGGCCCGGAAGGCCGTTTGAGAGCCCCAGAACGCCTTTGGAGGGCCCGGAAGGCCTTCAGAAGGCCCGGGAGACCTTCGGCGGGCCCGGAAGCCGTTCTGAGGGCCCGTGAGGCCTTAAAAGGGCCCGGAATGCCGTCGGAGGGACCGGAATGCGATTGGGGAGCCCGGAAGGCTTTCTGTGGGCTGGAAGCCTTTGGAAGGCCTGGAAGGCGATCAGAGGGCCCGGAAGGCCGTTTGAGAGCCCCAGAACGCGTTTGGAGGGCCCGGAAGGCCTTCAGATGGCCCGGGAGACCCTCGGCGGGCCCGGAAGCCGTTCTGAGGGCCCGTGAGGCCTTCAAAGGGCCCGGAATGCCGTCGGAGGGACCGGAAGGCGATTGGGGAGCCCGGAAGGCTTTCTGTGGGCTGGAAGCCTTTGGAAGGCCTGGAAGGCAATCAGAAGGCTCGGAAGGGCGTTTGAGAGCCCCGGAACGCCTTTGGAGGGCCCG
The DNA here is from genome assembly GCA_030267565.1 of Pleodorina starrii. NCBI lineage: Eukaryota > Viridiplantae > Chlorophyta > Chlorophyceae > Chlamydomonadales > Volvocaceae > Pleodorina > Pleodorina starrii. The sequence continues at coordinate 217,428 of BRXU01000057.1, read as the reverse complement.
ATAGGCCTTCAGATGGCCTGGGAGACCCTCGGCGGGCCCGGAAGCCGTTCTGAGGGCCCGTGAGGCCTTAAAAGGGCCCGGAATGCCGTCGGAGGGACCGGAAGGTGATTGGGGAGCCCGGAAGGCTTTCTGTGGGCTGGAAGCCTTTGGAAGGCCTGGAAGGCGATCAGAAGGCCCGGAAGGCCGTTTGAGAGCCCCAGAACGCCTTTGGAGGGCCCGGAAGGCCTTCAGAAGGCCCGGGAGGCCCTCGGGGGGCCCGGAAGCCGTTCTGAGGGCCCGTGAGGCCTTAAAAGGGCCAGGAATGCCGTCGGAGGGACCGGAATGCGATTGGGGAGCCCGGAAGGCTTTCTGTGGGCTGGAAGCCTGTGGAAGGCCTGAAAGGCGATCAGAGGGCCCGGAAGGCCGTTTGAGAGCCCCAGAACGCCTTTGGAGGGCCCGGAAGGCCTTCAGAAGGCCCGGGAGGCCCTCGGGGGGCCCGGAAGCCGTTCTGAGGGCCCGTGAGGCCTTAAAAGGGCCCGGAATGCCGTCGGAGGGACCGGAAGGTGATTGGGGAGCCCGGAAGGCTTTCTGTGGGCTGGAAGCCTTTGGAAGGCCTGGAAGGCGATCAGAAGGCCCGGAAGGCCGTTTGAGAGCCCCAGAACGCCTTTGGAGGGCCCGGAAGGCCTTCAGAAGGCCCGGGAGACCTTCGGCGGGCCCGGAAGCCGTTCTGAGGGCCCGTGAGGCCTTAAAAGGGCCCGGAATGCCGTCGGAGGGACCGGAAGGTGATTGGGGAGCCCGGAAGGCTTTCTGTGGGCTGGAAGCCTTTGGAAGGCCTGGAAGGCGATCAGAAGGCCCGGAAGGCCGTTTGAGAGCCCCAGAACGCCTTTGGAGGGCCCGGAAGGCCTTCAGAAGGCCCGGGAGGCCCTCGGGGGGCCCGGAAGCCGTTCTGAGGGCCCGTGAGGCCTTAAAAGGGCCCGGAATGCCGTCGGAGGGACCGGAATGCGATTGGGGAGCCCGGAAGGCTTTCTGTGGGCTGGAAGCCTGTGGAAGGCCTGAAAGGCGATCAGAGGGCCCGGAAGGCCGTTTGAGAGCCCCAGAACGCCTTTGGAGGGCCCGGAAGGCCTTCAGAAGGCCCGGGAGGCCCTCGGGGGGCCCGGAAGCCGTTCTGAGGGCCCGTGAGGCCTTAAAAGGGCTCGGAATGCCGTCGGAGGGACCGGAAGGCGATTGGGGAGCCCGGAAGGCTTTCTGTGGGCTGGAAGCCTTTGGAAGGCCTGGAAGGCGATCAGAAGGCTCGGAAGGGCGTTTGAGAGCCCCAGAACGCCTTTGGAGGGCCCGGAAGGCCTTCAGATGGCCCGGGAGACCCTCGGCGGGCCCGGAAGCCGTTCTGAGGGCCTGTGAGGCCTTAAAAGGGCCCGGAATGCCGTCGGAGGGACCGGAAGGTGATTGGGGAGCCCGGAAGGCTTTCTGTGGGCTGGAAGCCTTTGGAGGGCCTGGAAGGCGATCAGAAGGCTCGGAAGGGCGTTTGAGAGCCCCAGAACGCCTTTGGAGGGCCCGGAAGGCCTTCAGAAGGCCCGGGAGACCTTCGGCGGGCCCGGAAGCCGTTCTGAGGGCCCGTGAGGCCTTAAAAGGGCCCGGAATGCCGTCGGAGGGACCGGAAGGTGATTGGGGAGCCCGGAAGGCTTTCTGTGGGCTGGAAGCCTTTGGAAGGCCTGGAAGGCGATCAGAAGGCCCGGAAGGCCGTTTGAGAGCCCCAGAACGCCTTTGGAGGGCCCGGAAGGCCTTCAGAAGGCCCGGGAGACCTTCGGCGGGCCCGGAAGCCGTTCTGAGGGCCCGTGAGGCCTTAAAAGGGCCCGGAATGCCGTCGGAGGGACCGGAAGGTGATTGGGGAGCCCGGAAGGCTTTCTGTGGGCTGGAAGCCTTTGGAAGGCCTGGAAGGCGATCAGAAGGCCCGGAAGGCCGTTTGAGAGCCCCAGAACGCCTTTGGAGGGCCCGGAAGGCCTTCAGAAGGCCCGGGAGACCTTCGGCGGGCCCGGAAGCCGTTCTGAGGGCCCGTGAGGCCTTAAAAGGGCCCGGAATGCCGTCGGAGGGACCGGAAGGTGATTGGGGAGCCCGGAAGGCTTTCTGTGGGCTGGAAGCCTTTGGAAGGCCTGGAAGGCGATCAGAAGGCCCGGAAGGCCGTTTGAGAGCCCCAGAACGCCTTTGGAGGGCCCGGAAGGCCTTCAGAAGGCCCGGGAGGCCCTCGGGGGGCCCGGAAGCCGTTCTGAGGGCCCGTGAGGCCTTAAAAGGGCCCGGAATGCCGTCGGAGGGACCGGAATGCGATTGGGGAGCCCGGAAGGCTTTCTGTGGGCTGGAAGCCTGTGGAAGGCCTGAAAGGCGATCAGAGGGCCCGGAAGGCCGTTTGAGAGCCCCAGAACGCCTTTGGAGGGCCCGGAAGGCCTTCAGAAGGCCCGGGAGGCCCTCGGGGGGCCCGGAAGCCGTTCTGAGGGCCCGTGAGGCCTTAAAAGGGCTCGGAATGCCGTCGGAGGGACCGGAAGGCGATTGGGGAGCCCGGAAGGCTTTCTGTGGGCTGGAAGCCTTTGGAAGGCCTGGAAGGCGATCAGAAGGCTCGGAAGGGCGTTTGAGAGCCCCAGAACGCCTTTGGAGGGCCCGGAAGGCCTTCAGATGGCCCGGGAGACCCTCGGCGGGCCCGGAAGCCGTTCTGAGGGCCTGTGAGGCCTTAAAAGGGCCCGGAATGCCGTCGGAGGGACCGGAAGGTGATTGGGGAGCCCGGAAGGCTTTCTGTGGGCTGGAAGCCTTTGGAGGGCCTGGAAGGCGATCAGAAGGCTCGGAAGGGCGTTTGAGAGCCCCAGAACGCCTTTGGAGGGCCCGGAAGGCCTTCAGAAGGCCCGGGAGACCTTCGGCGGGCCCGGAAGCCGTTCTGAGGGCCCGTGAGGCCTTAAAAGGGCCCGGAATGCCGTCGGAGGGACCGGAAGGTGATTGGGGAGCCCGGAAGGCTTTCTGTGGGCTGGAAGCCTTTGGAAGGCCTGGAAGGCGATCAGAAGGCCCGGAAGGCCGTTTGAGAGCCCCAGAACGCCTTTGGAGGGCCCGGAAGGCCTTCAGAAGGCCCGGGAGACCTTCGGCGTGCCCGGAAGCCGTTCTGAGGGCCCGTGAGGCCTTAAAAGGGCCCGGAATGCCGTCGGAGGGACCGGAATGCGATTGGGGAGCCCGGAAGGCTTTCTGTGGGCTGGAAGCCTTTGGAAGGCCTGAAAGGCGATCAGAAGGCTCGGAAGGCCGTTTGAGAGCCCCAGAACGCCTTTGGAGGGCCCGGAAGGCCTTCAGAAGGCCCGGGAGGCCCTCGGGGGGCCCGGAAGCCGTTCTGAGGGCCCGTGAGGCCTTCAAAGGGCCCAAAATGCCGTCGGAGGGACCGGAAGGCGATTGGGGAGCCCGGAAGGCTTTCTGTGGGCTGGAAGCCTTTGGAAGGCCTGCAAGGCGATCAGAAGGCTCGGAAGGGCGTTTGAGAGCCCCAGAACGCCCTTGGAGGGCCCGATAGGCCTTCAGATGGCCCGGGAGACCCTCGGGGGGCCCGGAAGCCGTTCTTTTTTTTTCTGCGAGGGACGTTACAAGGACTGGGAAAGCGAAGCCCAACGGGCAAGCCGAGCAAGACCGGCAAGCCACAACAACCTGGCAAGAAGCCCAAGAAACCACCGCAAGGAGCCGAGGAGAGAGAAAAAGCCAAGCAACGCCTAAACTCGCAGACAGGACAGGGACAGGGACGCAAGAGGCCAGGAGCCACTGCTGCACGGGCGGCACACACGGCCACCCCTTCCTCCAAGACACCGAGGAGGGAACCGAAACCAACACCAGGGCCCAACACCAGGGCCAAACCCCAGGGCCCAGCACCAGGGCCAACACCACGGCCCAACACCAGGGCCAACCCCACAGCCCAACACCAGGGCCCAACACCAGGGCCCAAAACCAGAGCCAACACCACGGCCCAACACCAGGGCAAAAACCACGGCCCAACACCCGGGCCAGCACCACGGACCAACAACATGGCCCGTCACTGAGGACAAACCCCCGGGCCGGGCAAAGGCCCCAACAGCGACCACAGCGACAACACAACCACAACCTGCACAACCTCAACAACCAAGGGGCGAACCCTACACCCAGGGCGACAGCAACAGGAATGGCAAACAAAACCGGGCAACCGCCACAGCGAACCAGGGCGGACAAGCCCCTCCCCGCCGGGGAGCACCAGAGGAAACAGGAAAGCCACAGCACGCCCGAAGAGAACCCCGCACCACCTAAACCGCCTCCCAGAGCCACAAAAGCCGCAGGGACGGCGCCACACGAAGCGCACCAGAGACAAACAACAACCGACCCCACCCTGGGGGCGTCCCCGCAAGACAGCAGGCCCCAAGACACGCCTCCCTCCCAAGACACCCCGCACCACAGGAACCGCACTCCCGCGGCCCCCCGGCTCCCAAGAACCCCCACGGGCGCAGCAGGGGCAGCACCGCCTGGCCGGAAGCCAGGGCACAAGCGCGCCGGCGACAAGACTCCCGCAGACCCCACCCTGGGGGCGTCCCCTCCAGACAGCGGCCCCCGAACCGCACCTGCCTCCCACGGCAGCCTGCACCACACCAACCCTGCACCGAAGCCCCCCCGCCCCTCCCCAGACCCCCTCCGAAACCCTCCCCAGTCCCCCCAGCGCCGCGCGCACCCCACTCCCAAGACCCCCCGTCCCCCAAAAACCCCCTCCAGGCCGCAGGGAGAGCACCGCCGGGTCGGAGACCAGAGCACGAGAGCGCCTGCGACAAGACACCCACAGACCCCACACAGGGAGCGTCCCCTCCAGACAGCGACCCCCGAACCGCACCTGCCTCCCACGGCAGCCTGCACCACACCAACCCTGCACCGAAGCTCCCCCGACCCCCAAGACCCCCTCAGGCCCCACCCACAGCAAGCCCCGCACCGCACCCCCCTCCCTAGGCAACCCGCACCGCACTCCCCCCACCCTCGAAGCCCCTCGCACCCTAAGAACCTCAGACACCGAGACCCCCGACTCCCAACACCCCGCTCACGACGGCCCCGGCTGCCCTGTCAGCTGAGCTGCTGCCTGGCTGGGCTGGGCGCTGATGGCGGACCCGGATGGGGAGACCTGCTGTGCTGCCTGGGCGCTCCCGGCGGATGCCTGTGGAGCTGGGACCGGGGCCACCCGGGACAGATGAACCTGCAGACGCGGGCTGCTGCCAGCCACCCGCTGTACGGAGCAGAGGACGCCTTCATGCGCCCAGGAGGCTTCGAAGGCATCCAACCGGCCGGGCTTCAGCTGTGCTGTGATGTGGCCCCGGGGCAGCCCCGCCAGAGTGTCCTCGGAGAGCGCCGCCATGCTGAAATGTGCCCTCATGAGACGCTGCAGCTCTCCAATGTCGCAGCCCACCACCGTGGCCGACGGATGGTCATCAGGCTCCGCCCTGTGGTAGTGGCCCCAGACCGCCCACAGCCAAGTGGCTCGAAGGGCTGCCCACAGCAGCTGCAGTCCGGGGCTGGTGGGGTAGGCCGGCCACCCTCCCGGCCAGTCCCCCAGTAGCACAGCCGGCTGGCTGAAGGGCAAGTCCGCGGCCCCGGAGACTGCCGCCCACAGCTCTGCCAGCCAAACCCGAGCTGCGGTGTAAGCCCCGCACTCCAAGAAGACGTGGGTCAGGCTGGCGACATGCAGGCTGCCGTCCACCGAGCAGCTAGGAGCAGGGCAGTGGGCACGCTGCGGCTGACCTTTGGAGGCCAGGTAAACCCCGCACGGGAGCCGTCCATGGTGCAGCCGCCAGGCTAGCGCCTTGGCCCGGTTGCTTGCGGGGCAGTCCCACAGCCGCTGCCAGGCCCGCCGGCGGTCGAGGGGAGACATGCCAGCCGGGCCATCCGCTGCCTGGTCTACCTCCGGGGCCGGCCCGGCGGGTGCCGACGGTCCGGCGGCAGCACCGGGGTCCTGCTGGTGCGGTGCCACATGGCGGCTGCCAGGCTGGCTGACCGGGCTTGCAGCGGCCGAGGGCAGTGATGGGGGGGAGGATCGGGGCCGCATCCAGCCGGGGCTGGGTGTGGGGTTCATGGCAAACCACCGGCTGCGGCTGGGCGCTTGCTGAGCCAGCCAGTGTTGGTGCCAGCGGGCCTCCTGTTGCTGTAGCTGGCTGTGCGGGTGCTCGGGCCACGCCGCGGGCATGAGGGGCCCCGTGTCTTGGTCCCGGCCCCAGCTGTGACCGCGGGCGGTGAGGCGGTGGCGCACCTCACTCACTGTGTAGTGGATGAGGGGCAGCACGCCGTGGCCGTGGCTGAGGGGGTAGCACTGGACCGAGTCCCAAAGCCCCAGCAGCTGGTATTCCACTGGCCATGAGGAGGCGCGTTGGGCTGGGGGCGCCTCGTTGTATCGCTGATGGTCCTCCAAGGTCCAGTGTCGGCGCGGCTTGCGGCCCGGCAGCACGCAGGCTGCAGGCCAGTCGGCGTCCCCCGCTGCTCCGGCCTGCTCGCTGTCTGGGGGCACCAAGCGGCCGTTGGGCAGGACGGCCCACAAGACTCCCGTAGGGCTGCTGACCCGGCTGCCATCGGGCGACAGGAGCCAGTCGGGCGCCGGCGGCAGTTCGGGGTCCAGGGGGTCGGCTGGCAGCAGTCTCCGCCAGTCGGCTGGGATGGCCCCAAGGACCGCCTGCATGAGGGGTTCGTGCTGGGTCATGGGCGACGCTGCACGGAGCTCGGCCAGGGTGCGGGGTCCCAGGTGGGCGGTCCCAGCCGGCGGGGTGAAGGGCTGGTCGGTGGCGGGGTCACGCAGGGCTGCATTGAAGAACAGGGGCTCATGCAGGATGGCACGCGCGTCCGTGGTCTCTGGGTAGGCCAGCCGGGTCGGGAGCGAGGAGCGGTAGGACTGTACCAGGCCGGCAATGAACGTAGGCAGGCTGGGGGGCGGTTCCGCCGTGCCATACACCCAGCCCCACCCAGTGGTCCCATCCGGCCTGTACTCGTCGAGCAGACCCCGCATGATCTGCTTCCATGGCTGCTGGCCGGGCTGAGCGAGCTGGGCGAGGGGCTTCGCATGCAGGGCGACCATGAAGGCGTCGAGGTCGAGATGGCCGACACCGCCACAGTCGCGATCCCGGCAGGCAATCTCCGGGCCAGGCTTCAGCAGGGCCCGTCCGTGGCACACCAGGGACGCGTCTTCCTCCAGGAGCGACCAGGCCACAAAGCCGTCGATATGCATGCGGAGTGCCGCCAGCTGGGGTGGGGTGGGGCGGATGATGGAGAGGTGGTATGCCAGGGTGTTACCCAGCACCTGTTTGGCCACATGCACCCTGCCCACGAGGCTGAGGCCGTGCCGCCGCCACACATGGCCGAGACGCTGGACCCGCTGAATTCTGCTGGTGTAGCAGAGCCGCGCGGCCTCCGCCGGGTCCAGAGTGAGAGGGATTCCCAGGTGGCGTGGGGGTTCCTCACCGGGAGTCGGGAAACTCGCACCGGTTGCGGCGTTGGGCCCCACCACCGGCTCGTGGGTGCCCAGCACCATCCCCTTCCCCTTGCTGGCATTGACCCGTGCGTTGCTGGCCCTGCAGAACAGCTGGACAGCCGCGGTAGCGACCTCCCCATCCCTGTCGACATTGCTGACCGTGAGCACCGTATCGTCCGCGTGGTGGGTGACAGGGGGTGCTGGCACGTTGTTGGGGAGGGTGGGGGTGCTGAGAACGTTGGTGCTGCGCAGGTGGTGCAGGTACGAGGTGAGGGGTTCCAGCTGCAGGACCCACAGGACGGGCGACAGGGTGCTGCCCTGCTGAAGACCGTTGCGGACCGGGAAAGGGGCTGACCGGTGCCCATTGACCACCACCCGGCAGGAGCCGTCTGACGTGAGTAGGCGCAGCCAGCGCTGTGTGTGCTGACCGAAGCCCATGGCCTCGGCCACCCGGTAGAGCCAGGGGCGATGAACCCGGTCGTAGGCCTTCTCGATGTCGAGTATGATGAGGGCTGCTGGTTGCTGCGAGTGCCGCACCCACTCCGCCAGGGCCAGGTGGTAAAGGGTGTTGTCCCGGATGTCCCGGCCGCTGACGAAGGCAGTCTGCAGCGGGTCTATCAGGTAGTCCAGTGCCGGCTGTAGGCGATTGCTGACGGCCTTGCAGACAAGCTTGTAGTCGCATTGGAGCAGGGTGATGGGCCGGTAGCTGCTCAGGCTGGGCCGGGGCAGGCCTTTGCCTTTGTAGATGAGAGTGATGACCCCTTCACGCCAGCTGAGCGGCAGGGAGTCGGCAGCTGCGGCCCCGGACTTCACGGACCCCTGGGTGAAGGCTGCGTTGGCTGCGGCGAGCATCAGCGGGCCCAGCAGCGGCCACAGCACCCGGTACACCTCATAAGGCAGGCCGTCCGAGCCAGGGGCGGTGCCATTCAGACAGGACGACAGAGCAGCCGCAAGTTCGTCCGGCTGCAGCTCGCCGGCAGCTGGGGCGGCGTCGGCAGCTTCCCTGAGGGGCTGGGGGAGCCGGCGGCGGAGGTGCTGCAGGAGCTGGCTGTCAGGTCCACCTGCTCCACCCGGAACAGACCCGTGGGGCTGTCACTGCTGTACATGGCGTGGGCCGCAGCTGTTATAGCGGCGGCCGCACCCGGGTCACTGAGTGGAACCGGGAGGGGCTGACCCGGGACTGAGAGGTGGGTGACTGGCTCCCGGGTGCACACCTCGCGTCCGAGCTGGTGGAACCAGCCGGTACCCTTATCGCCATGCTGCGTGTACGCGGCGTCCAGCGCCGCTGTGCGGCGGATGGCGGCCTGTTTGACTGCCGTGGTGAGCTGGCTGCAGGCCTGTGCTGCCAGGGTGCCGGCGTCGGGCCCGGGCACAGCATGGTGCATGGCTGCCAGGGCTGCACACGCAGCGTGTTTGGCCGCCTTCAGGCTGGCGGCCTGGTCCTTCAGGTGCTGTCTGTGGAGGTGATCGGCTGCACTGCGCAGGCGACCTTTCAGACATTCCCACACCTCGCGCGGGTCAGCAGCGGCGTCTTGCTGCTGGACGGAATGGATTGCCAGCTCCACTGCCGACTGCAGGCGGGGCAGCAGGCCGGGGTGGTACAGCAGGTACGTGGGGAACGCCCAGCTGCTGCGGCCGAGGGTGGGGAGCCCTGGCAGCGCCAGCTCCAAGAGCACCCCATGATGATCCCCCGGGGCGCCTGGCACCACCCGAACAGCTGTCACGTACTGCTGCAGAGGTTGGCTAATGAGCCAGCGGTCCAGGCGTGCCACCGGCGGTCTGGTGGGTGATGCCGGGTGAGTGAAGCCCCCCCCCACGCCGGAAGACAGCCAGGGGTCGACCAGATTGGCCCCGTTGACCAGGGCCTGCAGTGCAGGCCTCCCGCCGGCCCGATGGGCAGACGGTTGGGCCTCGTCACCCGCATGCAGGACGCAGTTAAGGTCGCCTGGTCATAGTCGTCCGTGAGGCCTTAAAAGGGCCCGGAATGCCGTCGGAGGGACCGGAAGGCGATTGGGGAGCCCGGAAGGCTTTCTGTGGGCTGGAAGCCTTTGGAAGGCCTGGAAGGCGATCAGTAGGCTCGGAAGGGCGTTTGAGAGCCCCAGAAGGCCTTTGGAGGGCCCGGAAGGCCTTCAGATGGCCCGGGAGACCTTCGGCGGGCCCGGAAGCCGTTCTGAGGGCCCGTGAGGCCTTCAAAGGGCCCGGAATGCCGTCGGAGGGACCGGAAGGCGATTGGGGAGCCCGGAAGGCTTTCTGTGGGCTGGAAGCCTTTGGAAGGCCTGCAAGGCGATCAGAGGGCCCGGAAGGCCGTTTGAGAGCCCCAGAACGCGTTTGGAGGGCATGGAAGGCCTTCAGATGGCCCGGGAGACCTTCGGCGGGCCCGGAAGCCGTTCTGAGGGCCCGTGAGGCCTTCAAAGGGCCCGGAATGCCGTCGGAGGGACCGGAAGGCGATTGGGGAGCCGGGAAGGCTTTCTGTGGGCTGGAAGCCTTTGGAAGGCCTAAAAGGCGATCAGAAGGCTCGGAAGGGCGTTTGAGAGCCCCAGAACGCCTTTGGAGGGCCCGGGAGGCCTTCAGAAGGCCGGGGAGGCCCTCGGGGGGCCCGGAAGACCTTCAGAGGGCCCGTGTGGCCTCCAAAGTGCCCAAAATGCCGTCGGAGGGACCGGAATGCGATTGGGGAGCCCGGATTGCTTTCTGTGGGCTGGAAGCCTTTGGAAGGCCTGGAAGGCGATCAGAAGGCTCGGAAGGGCGTTTGAGAGCCCCAGAACGCCTTTGGAGGGCCCGATAGGCCTTCAGATGGCCCGGGAGACCCTCGGCGGGCCCGGAAGCCGTTCTGAGGGCCCGTGAGGCCTTAAAAGGGCCCGGAATGCCGTCGGAGGGACCGGAATGCGATTGGGGAGCCCGGAAGGCTTTCTGTGGGCTGGAAGCCTTTGGAAGGCCTGGAAGGCGATCAGAAGGCTCGGAAGGGCGTTTGAGAGCCCCAGAACGCCTTTGGAGGGCCCGATAGGCCTTCAGATGGCCCGGGAGACCCTCGGCGGGCCCGGAAGCCGTTCTGAGGGCCCGTGAGGCCTTCAAAGGGCCCGGAATGCCGTCGGAGGGACCGTAAGGCAATTAGGGAGCCCGGAAGGCTTTCTGTGGGCTGGAAGCCTTTGGAAGGCCTGGAAGGCGATCAGAAGGCCGCTGGCTCATTAGCCAACCTCTACAGCAGTACGTGACAGCTGTCCGGGTGGTGCCAGGCGCCCCGGGGGACCATCATGGGGTGCTCTTGGAGCTGGCGCTGCCAGGTCTACCCACGGCCGCAGCAGCTGGGCGTTCCCCACGTACCTGCTGTACCACCCCAGCCTGCTACCCCGCCTGCAGTCGGCCGTGGAGCAGGCAATCCAGGCCGTCCAGCAGCAGGACGCAGCTGCTGACCCGCGCGAGGTGTGGGAATGTCTGAAAGGTCGCCTGCACAGTACAGCCGATCACCTCCACAGACAGCACCTGAAGGATCAGGCCGTCAGCCTGAGGGCCTGCAGCCGGCGCTGGTTTTTTTTCTGCGAGGGACGTTACAAGGACCGGGAAGACGAAGCCCAACGGGCAAGCCGAGCAAGACCGGCAAGCCACAACCACCTGGCAAGAAGCAGTGTTTTTTATTTAAGGAATAGATTCCTTATAAGGAATAAATCGGGTTTTGGGACCTGGAAAGAAAGGAATGGTTTCACTTCGGACCGTACTATCCCGTTCCTTCCGCCAAATTCATTCCTTACGCCTTCGGCTGTCCAACAGCCAGGCCTAAACTCGATTCTTACATAGATATAGATATGGGACAAAATGGATACTTAGATGAAGGTGACACCCGTTGGTCAACGTGAACTAGGAGCATTCTTGACTGGCCCGAGCGCTTCAAAGTACACCGAAAGTAAGAATATCATGCGCGGAAAACCACCTCAGCAGCAAGATACACCACTTAGCGGCAATGGCGGGGGCGTTCCGGCGAGTGGCGTTGCGGGTGTTGCCATCGCATCAGCGATGCTGCAACCCGCGACAGGTGGCGACACCGCTGTCACCCCGGTTCTTTCTGAAAAACCGGGCAAGCTTAAGTGCTGTTATTGCGGATGACAGCGATATCAGCGGAGGCAGGGCAGCGACAGGAACACTGATGGCGTGGACAACACGGATGTGCACTGCGAGCGAGGGTGAGGCGGTGAGGCCGCGGAGGCTCCCATTGCCCACACACGCACCCGCCCTGTAGCCAAGCAGGCGCAGACGTAGCACGCTCGCCGGTACGGCCCCATTTTAATTTTTGGAGCTTGTAATTTAATGGGGGGGGTCTGGGGGGGGCGAAGCCCCCCCCAGCACCTCACGGCTAAGGAATGAGAATTGGTCTACCCCGAAAGTTCATTCCTTGGTTCGGAATAGTTAATTCCCCGGGATTTTTGAAATAAAAAACGCTGGCAAGAAGCCCCAAAAAACCACCGCAAGGAGCCGAGGAGAGAGAAAAAGCCAAGCCACACCTAAACTCGCAGACAGGACAGGGACAGGGACGGTGGCAGCAAGAGGCCAGGAGCCACTGCTGCACGGGCGGCACACACGGCCACCCCTACCTCCAATACACCGAGGAGGGAACCGAAACCATCACCAGGGCCCAACACCAGGGCCAAACCCCACAGCCCAACACCAGGGCCAACACCACGGCCCAACACCAGGGCCAAAACCACGGCCCAACACCCGGGCCAGCACCACGGACCCCAGCAGGGCCCATCACCAACAGCGACCACAACGACAACACAACCACAACCTGCACAACCACAACAGCCAAGGGGCGACCCCTACACCCAGGGCGACAGAAACAGGAACGGCGAAAAATATCGGGCAACCGCCACAACAAACCAGGCCAGACAAGCCCCCCCCCCCGCCGGGGAGCACCAGAGGAAACAAAAACCCACAGCACGCCCGAAGAGAACCCCAGAGGGAAGAAAAACCCACAGCGCCACGGCAGCACACGAGCGCACCAGAGACAAACAACCACCGACCCCACCCTGGGGGTGTCCCCCCAAGACAGCCGGCCCCAAGCCTCACCTCCTCCCCAAGTCACCCCGCATAGCAGGAACCCTACACCCAAGGACTACCTGATTGACCCGCTGCAGACTGCCTTCGTCAGCGGCCGGGACATCCGGGACAACACCCTGTACCACCTGGCCCTGGCGGAGTGGGTGCGGCACTCGCAGCAACCAGCAGCCCTAATCATGCTCGACATCGAGAAGGCCTACGACCGGGTCCATCGCCCCTGGCTCTACCGAATGGCCGAGGCCATGGGCTTTGGTCAGCACACTCAGCGCTGGCTGCACCTGCTCACGTCTGATGGCTTCTCCCGGGTGGTGGTCAATGGGCACCGGTCAGCACCTTTCCCGGTCCGCAACGGCCTTCAGCAGGGCAGCACCCTGTCGCCCGTCCTGTGGGTCATGCAGCTGGAACCCCTCGCCTCGTACCTGCACCACCTGCGCAGCACCAACGCTCTCAGCACCCCCACCCAACAACGTGCCAGCCCCCCCTGTCACACACCACGCGGACGATACGGTGCTCACGGTCAGCAATGTCGATAGATAGGGATGGGGAGGTCGCTACCGTGGCAGTCCAGCTGTTCTACCGGGTCAGCCACGCTCTTGCCAACGGTCCTGCAGTGCAAAGAGGTGGCGGGGGGTGCCGCGGCAGTTGCGCCAGCGCCGTCGGTGTTCGGCGTCGGAGGGGAGGGCACCCGCGCCGAAAGGGGTGGCGGCGAGGTCAGCGGCGATGGAGTGGGCTTCGAAGCGAGTGTTGAGACCGGGTTGGGCGGCAGGGCGGAGGGCATTGAAACGTTGGGCTCAGACCATTTCCAGACCGGCGGCCTTGCGCTTGAAGTTGCTATTGGTGGCGCCGACGACGATTTGCAGGGGGAGGAGGACGAAACGGTTGGTGCCGTGGGCCCAAAGGTGATGGTGGAAGGTGGGGGCGGAGGCGCGTTGTGTAGTGGCGAGGGCGGCGTCCTGCAGGTGCCGGCGGAGCCGTTCCCAACAAGACTTGCGAGTCTGACCGACGTAGATGGGGACAGCGGGGTCGGAGCGGCGGGCGAGGCGTTTAGGTGGCAGTGGAAGATGGCGTAAATGACCCGGGTTGGCTCGGCGGTGGTTGTGAGAGCGGTATGCATGGCGTCGCCAACAAACTCGCGCCGGCGGGCGAGGACGGCGCGCAAGGCAGCAGGAAGATCGCCATCCGGACGACGCAGAAGAACGCGAATGCGACGTTGCAGCGCAGCCCAATGTGGCTCTGTCTTGTCGGCGGCGCGCCGCAGGTGCGCCGCGCGCTCGGTGATAGCGGCGGCATCGTAGGCGGTGAAGTCGGTGATGGCACGCGAACGCATACACCCCTCACGCAGACGGAACAAAAAAAAAGAAAAAAGAAAAAAGAAATCACGCGCACGCGATAAGAAGCCACACAGGGCCCGGCAACAGCCGGTGCACCGTACGCGTGAACGGGGCTCGCCCTCACCAAGGTCTTTCGACACAGGGATCCGACGGACACAAGACGAAACCTCCCCGAAGGGAGTTAGCTCCGTGGATGCCCGTGAAGGCCTGACCACCAGCCTTTAGTTGGGGTTAAGAAAATGATACCGCAGCGGAGACGAAGACGGCGTTAGCGAACGGACCCTGAACCCAGTAATACTTACCGAACATACCTGTAACCTTACCGAGCTGAAAAGACGCTGCGACCGTGTCGCCGCCAGACCAACCCAGACGGACGATTACACGCGACAGCACAAGAACGGCACGAACGCCCGGACAGAACAACCCGACATATTGTAGACTCACCTGCGCTCAATGGAGGAAGCGAAGCGGGAAGATACGAAGGAAAAAGGGGCGTGAGTAATGGCAATGGGCAACGGCATTGGCAGCGAAGGAAGGAGCGAGCAGACAAGCAAGCAAGGCAAGACACACAGAAACCCACGAACGAGCTGGGGCGGCGACGCGGTGCAAAAGAGGGCAAGAAGGGGCAGCTGGGCATAGAACGAAGAAAGGGATACGGAAGGGCAAAATGTACGACGGGCAGGAGGCGGAAGGCAGAGGGGATGGGGCAGAGGAAAAGAGAAAGGCAAGGCGAACGGCAGAGGGAAAGACAAGGGCAGAAGACAGACGAGTGCGGGAAGGACGTAAGGGCAGGGGGAGGGGACGAAGGGGCACGAGGGCAAGAGCAAGGACGAGGAGAAGGGAAGAACGACGGCAGGACAGGTGGAAAGGGCAGAGGCAGCGGGGCGCGGGGAGAGGTGCGACTTGGGGCCTGCTGTCCTGCGGGGACGCCCCCAGGTCGGGGGGGCTTGCTTGGCCTGGTTTGTTGAGGCGGTCTGCCCGTTTTTGTTTGTTGTTCCTGTTGCTGTCGCCCTGGGTGTTGGGTTCGCCCCTGTCTGTTGAGGTTGTGCAGGTTGTGGTTGTGTTGTCGTTGTGGTTGCTGTTGGGGCCTTTTCCCGGCCCTGGTGTTTGTCCCCGGTTTTGGTTCCTGGTGTTCGGCCCTTGGTACTGGCCCGGGTTTTGGGCTGTGGTGATGGCCCTGGTGTTGGGCCGTGGGGTTGGCCCTGGTGTTGGGCCCTGGTGTTGGGCCATGGGGTTGAGCCCGAGTGTTGAGCCCTGGTGTTGGGCCCTGGTGTTGGGCCCTGGTGATGGTTTCGGTTCCCCCCTCGATCGGTGTCTTGGAGGTAGGGGTGGTCGTGTGTGCTGCCCGTGCAGCAGAGGCTCCTGGCCTCTTGCTGCCCCCGTCCCTGTCCCTGTCCTGTCTGCGAGTTTAGGCGTTGCTTGGTTTTTTCTCTCTCTTCAGCTCCCTGTGGTGGTTATTTGTTCTTCTCGCCAGGTGGTTGTGGCAGGGGTCCAGAGTGAGAGGGATTCCCAGGTGGCGTGGGGGGGTCCTCATCGGGGGTCGGGAAACTCGCACCGGTTGCTGCGTTGGGCCCCACCACCGTTTCGTGGGTGCCCAACACCATCCCCCTCCCCTTGCTGGCATTGACCCGTGCGTTGCTGGCCCGGCAGAACAGCTGGACTGCCGCGGTAGCGACCTCCCCATCCCTGTCTACATTGCTGACTGTGAGCACCGTGTCGACCGCGTGGTGGGTGACAGGGGGGCCTGGCACGTTGTTGGGGAGGGTGGGGGTGCTGAGCGTGTTGGTGCTGCGCAGGTGGTGCAGGTACGAGGTGAGGGGTTCCAGCTGCATGACCCACAGGACGGGCGACAGAGTGCTGCCCTGCTGAAGGCCGTTACGGACAGGGAATGGTGCTGACAGGTGCCCATTGACCACCACCCGGGAGGAGCCATCTGACGTGAGCAGGTGCAACCAGCGCTGTGCGTGCTGGCCAAAGCCCATGGTCTCGACCACCCGGTAAAGCCAGGGGCGATGGACGCGGTCGTAGGCCTTCTCGATGTCGAGCATGATTAGGGCTGCCGGTTGCTGCGAGTGCCGCACCCACTCCGCCAGGGCCAGGTGGTACAGGGTGTTGTCCCGGATGTCCCGGCCGCTGGCGAAAGCAGTCTGCAGCGGGTCAATCAGGTAGTCCAGCGCCGGCTGCAGGCGATTGCTGATGGCCTTGCATACAAGCTTGTAGTCGCATTTTTGTAGCAGGGCGATGGCCCGGTAGCTGCTCAGGCTGGGCCGGGGCAGGCCTTTGACGCTGCTGGCGGATGGAGGGCCTGGATTGCCTGCTCCACTGCCGACTGCGGGCGGGGCAGCAGGCTGGGGTGGTACAGCAGGTACGTGGGGAAAGCCCAGCTGCTGCGGCTTAGGGTGGGTAGCCCTGGCAGCGCCAGCTCCAAAGGCACCCCATGATGGTCCCCCGGGGCGCCTGGCACCATCCGGACAGCTGTCACGTACTGCTGCAGTGGTTGGCTAATGAGCCAGCGGTCCAGTCGTGCCACCGGCGGCCTGTTGGGCGAGGCCGGGTGTGTGGCCCCCCCGCACCGGAAGACAGCCAGGGGTCGACCAGATTGGCCCCGTTGACCAGGGCCTGCAGTGCAGGCCTCCCGCCGGCCCGATGGGCAGACGGGTGGGCCTCATCACCCGCATACAGGACGCAGTTAAGGTCTCCGAGCAGAATGAGGCGGTCTGTCTCGAGGTATGGCTGCAGGCTTTGGAAGAACTCCGAGCGGCTGGCGGCCACCGACGGGGCGTAGATGCATAGGAGGCGCAGGCGAAGGTGGAGGACATCCCAGTCCCAGCAGCAGACACGGCCAGCTGTGTCCGAGGTAGGCGGGTGCTGCACACAGCCCGGCAGGCTGATCCCTTGCCGTGCCAGGATGGCGGCCCCACAGCTGTGGTCTGTTCACGGGCTGTAAGCCCATTTTCCCCGCCAGGGGGCCCCCGGGCCGCTGCCCCGATGTAGAACTGACTGCAGCGCTGTTTTGCTGCCCAGTTTCGCCTCCTGCACGAAGGCGACATCCGGGTTGCCTGCGACCTGCTGTTGGCGCCCGCTGTTGGAGCAGCCTGGCGGTTCGCGCCCGCCCTAGCCCATTGACGTTTACGGTCAGGAGCTTGAAGGTGGGCGCGCTCGCATGGGCACTCATGGCTGCGCGCCACGCGCCGCCCGTCGGGAGGGGCGGCCGGCGTGGCGGGCGGCTTGGGCTCGGGCCTGCTGCAGTGGGCCCAGGGTCGATGAAGGAGCACACGTGCCCGGGGGTGGGGCGCAGGCCCGGCAGGAACGGGGCCAGGGAGCGCAGATGGTCATGGTATTCAAAAAGGCGGCGGCGGAGCTGCAAGTGCCGGTCCCAGCTTTGATGGAGGGCTCCAGGGCTGAGAGGGCCGCGGCCTTCACGTCGGGCAGCACAGGCGGGCACCGTGGGGACATCCAGCTGTGGTTCATTGGCAGAAGGAGGGCGGCCAGGTCCGATTCGCTGAGGGGCGCTGGGGGCGACAGGTCCAGCTGGTGCAGTAGTGCCCAGCGGCAGAAGGCTGCAAGGACCGGGCCACAAGGGCCACAAGGGTGTCTGCTGGGGGGCCCACTGGCTGGGTGTGACTGTAATCAGGCTGGCGGCCCTCAACACGGCGAGCTCAGAGTCCGTCAGTGCCAGGCCAGGGGCAGTGCTGGGGCCCGGTGGAGGCTGGGGTGGAGGACTGGCAGCCTGCTCCGTGGGGCTGCTGGCTGCCCAACTGGCTGGTAGCGGGCCGCTAGCTGCCCAACTGGGGCTGGGCACCTGCGGATGGGGCAGCTCGGGCCCGCCGTCCCCCCCCCGGGGCCGTGGTGGGCGGCGGTGCCTGTGGGCTGGGTCTGGGGCGGCGGCTGGGACAGCATAGGGCTAGCCCCATCAGGTGCAGCTGCAGCGGCAGACGACGAGGGTTGCATGGGCCCACCCCTGGCCGGGGAGGGATCGACTGACTGGTGTTGGCGGTTGAAGCCACCCGGCTGCTGATGCCACCACCGCACGGTGCTACCGGCCTGGGGGGAGGTGGGGGCCCTGAAAAGGCCCGTCTGCCCTGGGGGAAAGGGGCGGTCGGGACCCCTCCGGGTCCCTGGTGAGTCTGACAGCGTGGCCCGCTCCCGCCCGGAGGGGGGGGAGGCGCCAGTGCTGGGGCCCCGTCCCTGGGGGGTGGCGCCAATCCCAGCCCGGGGGTAGGGGGAGTGGCGCCGGGTTTGCGTGTCCCGGACGGTCCGCAGGACCGCTGGGAGGCTGCTGGGGCTGTCCGGGTCACCCGCCAGCTGTGGCTGGCGCCACCACGCCTGGTGGTAAGCCGTCCCAGGTGGGCTTGGGCTGTGGGCAGCAGTGGCGGGACTGGGGAATGGGAGCGCAGTGGCAGCCGCCTGGGGGGTGGAGGAGCCAGTGGAGTGGGTCGTCTGCGGCCCTGGTGCCTGTGCAGGTGCCGGCCGGGGGTCGGGGCCGGGATGGGGGCTGGCCAACGCTGTTGGTGCGGCCGTCCCCCCGGCGGCCGGCATTCCGGGGTCTGGGGTGGCCGCTGCTGGTGTTCGATCTGCGGCGGGTTGAGTGCTGCCCGGAGCAGCCGGTCTGTCGTGCACTGGCGCATCACTACTCAGGTCGTAGGCGGAGACACGGACGGTGAGCTGGTCGATCGAGAACGATCGTGGGAGGGAGAGGAGGTGGGGTACGACGGCGGGGCGGCCACAAAGGCCACCAGCGCCTGGGGTGCCGGTGCGGGTCGTGCCGTCGCCCAGCACTTCCCCCTCTACCATGTCCCGCCCCTGGGTGGGGGTGGCTTCCAGGCCCGCGCAGCTGAGCAAGGCCCCGGTGACCCCTTCGAGGGCATAGGTGCCTGGGAGCCCTTTAATGAGGACTTTGTGGCTATGCGGGCGTGCCAGGTTGTAGTAGGGTTTCACGCCCACCGCGATGGTCGTCCCCTTGAAGGAGACAGGTAGTTTGGACCGCCGGAGGAAGGCCCCAGCCGCGTTCTCAGCCTGCAGGCCGGGGGCAAGGTTCAGCACCACCCCCCGGAGGCGCCCTTGGCCATGGAGGTTGATGCTGACGAATGTGCCGGGGCTGGCGGCCATTGCGGCCTTAACGGCTTCATTGCAGCCTTGTAGCGCCTGGGGATTCCTGGGAGCGCCTGGGGGTTCCTGAGGGGGCCTGGGGTCGCCTTGAGATGCCTGGGGTTGCCTTGGGTAATCTTGGGTTGCCTGTGGCTGCCTGGGGAAGCCTGGGAGTGTCTGGGGATTCCTGGGAGCGCCTGGGGGATCCTGGGAGCTGGGGGGGGGGGGGGCCTGGAGAGCCTGGGGGGCCTGGGGGGGCTGGGGGGCCTGGGCGGCCTGGGGACTCAACAAAAGCCCCTCAAGGGCACCCTAGGCTTTCCCAGGCCCTCCGAGGTCCCCCTAGACCCCCACAGGCAACCCCAGGTTCCCCAGGTCTCCCCAGGCACCCCAGGTTCCCTCAGGCCCCCCCAAAGCCCCCCAGGCCCCCCAATCACCTGAAGACGGCCCAAGTCAAACCCAGGCCCTTCCCGGCCTTCCTGGGCCCCTCGAGGCTTACCCAGAAACCCTAGGTAACCCCAGGCAATCCCACTTATGCCGAGGCAAGACCCCCCGTCTCCCTTCTCGGGCAACCTTAGGCTCTTCCAGACCCCCCCAGGTCCCTCCAGGCTACCCGACGCCCCCCAAGGCCCCCCCAGGGCCCCTCATTTCCCCCCGAGGCCTTCCCGGCTCCCCCCAGGTCCCCCCAAGGCCTGCTAGAGCCCCCCAGGCCCTTGCCGGTCCCTACACGGCCCCCGAGGTCCCCCCAGGCCCTCCTAGGCGCCCCCCAGTGCCCCCCCAGGCGCCCCCAGGGCCCCTCATAGTACCCCAAGGCCACCGTTGCAGCAACAGGTGCAGCCCTTGGCGGTGCAGTCCCTGCAGCAGGAACCCACCAGAGGGCCATCACTGACGGGCGAGGTTGCTGCACATCAGGAGGGACCCACACTAAACGCCCTAGCCGATGGTTCTGCGACACAGGATGTAGCGGCCGGAGTAGTGGCGGGGGGGGACGTGGCGGTGGCAGCAGTGTTGGCAGCAGCATCAGCGGCGGGTGCAGCAGGAGCTTGCCCCTGGACCGTGCACACGCCCGAGCGGTGACACGTTTCTGCAGGCTAGTTTCTGCAGGCGATGAAGGCCCCCCGACACTGCGACAGGGTGGGGACACAGCAGCCCATCCCGGGGTCCGTCAAGGAGCGGGTGGCTGGCTGGATGGCTGGATGGCTGGGTGGCTCAGGCATCCCGTGGCATCTCGAGGCGCCCCAAGGACCCCGTGGCACCCGGGGGTGCCTGGAGGGGCCTGGGGGGGCCTAAGGCGGCCTGGGGTGGTCTAGGGGGGCCAAGGGGGGCAAGACAGCGGTCGTCCCCGCCTCCCCTTCTTACAATGTGAACATACGCAGCGGGAACTGGCAGGTGGCCAGATACCGCACGCCTGTTCTTACAAACACCCCGACCCTAACACCCCGACCCTCCAGCACATCCCGTAGAAGCCACGGGAGACGCAGCAAGGCACTTAGCGGTTAAGGGTGAACCGGACAGCCCAGCCCCTCCCATCCATCCGTCGAAACCCCCTTGGCACCTCCAGCGACCGGCCTGGCCCCCTGTAGCAGTCTTAGTTGCTAAAGGCCACTCGAGTTGTTTGTGCAGGTGTAGCTTAGGCTCTTATAGCCTAGCCGCACTGTCGTACAGCTGCTACACTCTCCCCCCTTTGAAGGGAGACCGTCCCGGCTGCCGTGTTATTGGGATCCGAGCCTGTGTGCTCACCATTACCTACCCCTACCATGTTCCTCAGAGAACCTGAGGTATGGTCCTAGAGCGTCTCTGGACTCCTACAGATAGCCCTTTCGGTTCGGGGTTTTTCGAGCACAAGCCTGTTTTTATTCGGACTGCTTGTGTGGAGGTCTGAAGTTTGGGCGGGCCCACTAGCCCAGGGGCCAGTGCGGGCCGCGAGATTCGAACTGGAGACCCCAGTGGGTCGGATCACTGCCGGTGGTACTTACTTTTCGCACCAGCCGCGATATTTGTGCTCACGCTGCACACTTTGTCAGCGGGCACACCGGACGTTACCGGTTTATACCAGGCGTAGGTCGTGACTACCTCTGGCACAGTTCGTATTGACTTCACAGTCCGGACGTTGACGGCTCTGTGAGAATGATATGTGAGTTCTGTGAGACTCGATCTTCAGACCTCAGGAATTTATTCCTGATGCTCGATACCAATGTAGCAGTCTTAGTTGCTAAAGGCCACTCGAGTTGTTTGTGCAGGTGTAGCTTAGGCTCTTATAGCCTAGCCGCACTGTCGTACAGCTGCTACACTCTCCCCCCTGTACGACAGTGCGGCTAGGCTATAAGAGCCTAAGCTACACCTGCACAAACAACTCGAGTGGCCTTTAGCAACTAAGACTGCTACACCCCCGCATCTGTACACATGTGGAGAAAACCCAGGCCCAAAGCCGTGTGGCGAGCCGAGCCCGCCCAAAGCCATGCCGGGCCTGGCTGCAGGAACCGCCAAACACAGCGCAGCACCAGCCGACACCGCGGGCATCACCCGAGCGTGCCCCTCAACGAATGGAATGCAATCCACCGCAACGCCACGCCACAATACCACACATAACAAAACACGGCCGCCCCACCCTGACCCCCGGCCCCCCGGCAACTCAAGCACCCGCGTCGCGACCAGCCTCCCGGCAAGCGCGGGGCTCGGGTGCTTCCCCCTCATCGGGCCCCAGCTGGCCGGGCAAGGTGGTGCCACACAAATACGGACCCGCGGCCCCTGTCTCCCGGCCTGCCCGCCAGCACAGCTCGCCAGCCATCTCGTCGCCAACTATCCAGGCAGGCAGGCAGGCAGGCGGCAGTCACCCAGCCTTCGGCTGCTTGTCCCTACCAGGTGACGATGGATGGGTGGTTGGATGCGCCCACCACTCGATTACCAGCGTGCAAGCCATCAAGGGGCCGCAAAGCCACCAAGCGAACCGAAGTAAAGCAACCCACCTCGCAAGCAGTCAGCCAGTGCTACCAAGCCTCGGCTGTGGGGAGCCCAAGACGAGTGCAGCCACTGCCCCTACTTGGCCTCGTTGCGACATCCCTAACCCAACTCTATAGCCAGCCAGCCAGCCAGCCAGCCAGTGGTGGCCTTCAGGAGAGCAGGCACGCTGGGCACCTCCTCCCCCACCCTCTCCTTCTCCCGATTGGTGTGTCAGCCCGTCAGCTTGCCAATGCGGCTTCTCCTTTCAAAGCGGGCCCGGGGGAGTTGGGACCGTCCCTCATCCTCTGCACTTCTGCTTCATATCGGGGGAGGGGGGGCCCTTACTTATACGTGTTGAGCTTATGCAAAAACAGCCCTCAAGCACGGGCTCGGGCTCGGGCGAGCAGGCGGACGAAAATCAGGCATGCCCTCTGGCGGCCCAAACGCCGCCTCCCCTCGACTCCCCACTTTATTCGCACACTTCTGGGAGCCGTTGCTAGCAGCTCGCGCCACGCCCACGGACTCGCACTCACACCACAGCGACCACCCCAGCGACCACCCCAGCCACATTCAGGAAGCCTTTTAGCCACTTACACAACAAAATCTACAGGAATAGAACCTCCCAACCAACCGAGCGGGTCAATAAAACCGCCCTATCCCGGCCGGGACAGCCCTCATCTCTCGCCGCATGCAAAAAAGCGTTGTGGCGGGTTGCGGCAATGCCGTACCTCGACGTGCCCGCCATGCAAGTCAACGAAAGGCGTGGCGGCATGTCGCCGGCCCCCCCTACCGCCAATGGCCGCCAATGAAACAATGTTTTTGGAAATTTCGCAATCAGAACCAAGGGCAATTATGTGAGCAGCCAGGGTGCTGCCAGCCACAGCACCGCCTACACCCGCGTGGCCCACCCGGCCCGACACGACCCGGTCGCCCGACCGATCGACCGAGGCCGGGTGAGCGAGTGAGTGAGCAACCGAGTGGCACTGGTTGGCCTGGCAAGGGGCAGCAATTTAAATGTCCAGGTCCGAGACGGGGACTGGGGACGGGGGCGGTGCGGGGCACACGGACATTCATGTGAGCCGCCGCCCTACATCCGCCCCACACTGCAAGCAGTGTCAGTGCTGTGCCCCGCCCCGCCCCGCCCGCCGGACTCAGAATCTGACGGGCATCTGAGTCTCAGATGCCCGTCTCACAGTTCCACAGGGCGTGCCTGGCAGGGTGGCTATCTTAAGATATGGATATATATTTGGGAGAAAGTTTTGGAGATCTGAAGATACTTTTGCCGTGCAAAAAGCTGAAGGTTTAGATAATCCAGCCTCACAGGTGGGCATGATATCTCCCGGGGACGTGTTTAGCCGGGAAAATCCCCTCCTAGACAGATCCTGACAGATACTCTCAGCGCTTCTGAGCCAGGAGAATCTCTGGCCGTAGATACTCGGCAAAATAAGATAGCCACCCTGGTGCCTGGCGGTGCTGCACAGTGCTCACGCCGCGGCCGCCGATCGCCTGCAGCCAACATTCGACCCACATGACCGGCGGAATTCCTTACACACGCAGCCACCAGTGTTCATTCTCTCCACAAACTGGCCATGGCAAGGTCCGGGTTGGGCAACCCACATGACCATCTAGCAACACGCAGCAGTCGCTCCTGCCTTACCCTTCCCCCCCCCAGGTTGCGGTGATTGCGGTCTCACAGTACAACATCACATCGCAAAGGGGCCGCTAGGTAGACAAAGGGAAACAAGGATTGGTGGTACGCCGAATGGTACGATAACCAGATGACCGACGAACATACTTCCGCCGATAGGACCGCCGACGGTAGGGACGGCGAGAGCGAGACACATCTAGGCCCGAGCCGGGCCAGGTCGACGCAACGTCTGTCCATCGTCAATCCAACCAGCCTTGTAAAGCCCAGTGCGCGAGCACACAGGCGAGGAAGGCAAACAACTGTGCACGGGCCGGGCCGGGCTGGACCGGGGCGGGATAGCCAGGTAGTGAAACCCGGGCAATTCAGCCCTCCCCCCACGACCGCCCTGCCTTCATGCCAACCAAATGCACGCTATGTGTGAACCCATTACTGGCAATCTCACCGCAGGGAGGGAGGGAGGCGGCAAACAGACACAGGTACACCGACCAGAGCAACGAGAGAGGCGCACACGTTCATCAATGCCAATGGCATAATCGCCGCATGTCTCAGCGCACAAGCCTTATCCGGATCGGTGCACCCAGGTCGCCCGTGGGGCCGCCCACTTTGCACTCCCCCAACAGACCGACTTGCCCACCGCAGCCGCGGCCCGCCTCCACCCTAAACCCGTGAGTCGCCCCCGAGATACCTCGATGTGCTGCAACCACCTGGAAGCAAGGCAGTCTGGACCTCGGAACCCCGCACGGCACATGTGTGTGATGTGGGCGGATAGGGTAGGGGAGGGAACTCCGTTTGTGGTCTCTTCGGATCACGCAGTTCACCGCCACGTCCTCCACGACATAGTACAACAAACGTTCTTTGGCAATGGTATGACGGGCGCTCGTCACGGCAGGCCCGGTCCCAACCTCCCCCATCGGATCAGCCTCCGCCCTCCTCAGTGGGGGCTTCCTCAATGGGTTATGTGCGGTACACAGTGGTCAGGAGCCCGCTGACCCGCTCCCCCGCCACTGCATCTAAGAGCAGCAGCTGCCGCAGGGCAGGGTACAGCAGCGGGCAGGCGGCGCAGACAAGCGTACAATTCGGCGGGCAGTACAGGACACCGCTCGGTACACAATACGGGACACACTTGGACATGCCGGTACACATTCACGGCGGTGCCCAATTGCTTGCTTGTTCAACAACCATCAACACTCATCACTGCCGCACACGTACCAACAACAACACTGCTATCTGCAACCCCCCCCCCTTCCTTCACCGCCGCTGGCAGCATTCCGCTGCGTCCGCGGTGCTTCGATTGCAGCTTCTTCCATAGCGCATGCTCCTGCCCTTCCTACCCCGCCTAGCCAGGCCGCTACCTCCTGCTCCCCCCCCTCTCCATCCTCCTCTCCTCCTCCTCACTCCGCTCCGCTCAGGTCCTGGTCCGCAAGTGCCACCAGCGCCACCAGCCGGTCGCGCACCTCCGCAGCCACCGCCGGCGCCAGCACCCCCGCCCCCGCCCCCGCAGCCACAAGCAGATCCTCCCCGCCATCGCCCTCGCCCCCGTCCTCATCCGCCCCCACCCCCGGTCCCCCCAGCCGCGCCAGCACCCCCCACACGCTCCGCATAAAATGCAGCGCACACAGGTGGGCCAGCCGTGACGAGGCGCCGAGCAGGTGCTGCTGGCAGCCAGCCAGGGACAGAGCCGCGGCCCAGGCGGCGGGACCGGCGGGGGCGGGCAGCGTGAAGCGCCCGGCCAGCTCGTCCTCAACGCCCGTCAACAGTTCGTCGACCTGAGACACACATTGGGGAT
The DNA here is from genome assembly GCA_030267565.1 of Pleodorina starrii. Taxonomy (NCBI): domain Eukaryota; kingdom Viridiplantae; phylum Chlorophyta; class Chlorophyceae; order Chlamydomonadales; family Volvocaceae; genus Pleodorina; species Pleodorina starrii. Next base: position 192,145 of record BRXU01000057.1, on the reverse strand, counting down.
TGGGGGAGGCGGGGAGCGAGAGTTGAGGTGAGGAGACGAGCGAAAGCGAAAGCGAGGATGAGAGACGCAGGAGGCGCGGCAGTGGGGGAGCAGGTTGAGGGAGCGGAGACTCGAGTGGTCGTGTGAAGAGGGCAAACGAGCGAGGGCCTCTGGGCATAACAGCCTCGGGTCGGAGGACAAAGGCGGCACTGGGCAGGTGGAGAGGTGGGACACGTGTCCGTACTGATGGGCGTTCATAAAGCACGACGAGGCGTGACAGCTTAACGAGCGAGGCCCACTCTTACCCGGACAACAGCACACGCACCCCCACCCCGTGTCCCCCTCGCCTCTCACGCCCCTCCCCCCCTCCCCGTCTCCCTACCTGCAGGTAATCTGCGGCCCGCCACAGCTGCCACAGCTGCTCCAGCGGCTCAACACGCCCTTCACACTGGGAGGCGGCGGGGGGCTGCGGGCCGCCGACATCCGGTTCCTCGCCCGATGAGCTGCAGTTGGGCTGCAAGGGGTGTTCGGAAGCGGGCTGCTGCTGCCCCTGCGCCTGCCCTTGCGGCTTGCTCTGCCCCTCCTCCAGCCCCCTCCCCTGCTGGTGATGATGTTGATGCGGCAGCATGAGCAGCAGCCCCACATCCCTCGCCCCCTGCGCCCAGGCCAGCAGCTGCAGGAACACCCGGTGGTTGGCGCTGTCGTCCAGACCCGGAATCTGAACAGGGGGAGAGGCGGCCCGCACCGGCACCAGTTGAGGAGGGGGTGGGAGGTCAAATTTATTCGTCATTGGCCCCGGCTGCAGCAACCAAGCTTCTATAACACGATTGGGGGCCGGGGAAATAGGGGGTAGAGTATGACAGCAGGCAAGGGGCAGCCAAGCGGGGCCGGCAGAGCGGGGGAACACCTACCAGTAATCGTCGGTGTGTGTAATAGGGGCAGTGACTCAGTCGTTTCGAAGCGCGCCAAACTTCAAGCTCCTCGCGTCCGCCGCTCCGCCGCCTGCTTTTCCGGCCTTGGCATCCAAAGGTTTTCCTGCCCTGCCCCAAACCCCTTCCCTCGCATCAATTGGGCCCCCGCCCGCCCCGAGGGCGAACGTAGATCTTCTCACTCCGCCTTGTCCAGCCTCATCCGTCCGCGGAGCCCCCCCCTTCCGCCCTTCCTCACTAGCCTGGCCCGCTGACCTGCTAGCAGCGGCCCACTACACCACCCTCCTACCTGCAGCAGCGTGATGGGCCGCCCCCAGTCGGGCACCCGGGACAGCCAGCGGTACAGCAGCGGGGAGCAGCGGCGCAGTGCCCGGAAGGCCCGGGAGGCCACCTCGACCTGGGGAAAGGCGAGGCGAGGCAGGCAGCAGGCGGAGCGGGTAAGGGACGGAGAAAGGGACGCGTCCGCGCCATGGTAAGGGCGCCACATCCGTGACCGTGGGTGTCGGTTGTGATTGTGTGATTGAGAAGCTTCGAACGTCCGCCGCTTCGAGGACGCAGCTATGTTCAGCCCCTCCTCGTTGGGCCGCTTCCTACCTTGGACGAAGATGCTGATGCCAAACTGTTCCCCTTCCTGATGCACCACCCGATCAATGCCCAGGACGATTGCGAAGTCCCACCGTAACACCTCGCAACCCACCCACCCACGCAACCGCACATACGCACCCGGTGGCTGCCAAATGCAAACACAGCCGCCACCTTGTCCTCCGCCGCCGCCACCGGCCCCGTGACGCCGCTGCTGGTGAAGCGCGTGCTCGTCAGAGGGGCCGAGTGGGCGCTGGTGGGCTGTGCTGCAAAGGTCGCAGCCGCGGTGGCTGCGGTGGCGACGCTGGAGACGAGCGCCAGGGGAGCTGTGTTGGCTGCAACCGCCACAGCAGCAGCAGCAGCAGCAGCAGGGGCAGCAGCAGGGGCAGCGGGCCACATGGCCGCACCCAGGGGGCCACCCAGATGCGCAAAGTGCGCCTCCTGGCAGCTAACCCCCGAATGACCCCAGGTCGGCTGAGGCTGCGGCCGAGGCTGGGCGGCACCCGCCGTGAGGCTGGGGTTGAAGCTGGGATGGGGCCTGTGAGTCGCCGCAAAGGGACTGGGACTGGGACCAGGATTGGAACTGCGGGCAGGGCTCTCGTATTGGCTCGCGCCACAAGCTCCGAAACCGCTGCAGCGGACCCACAGCGGAGTGTTGGAGCTGAACCCCGAAACGGACCTCGGAGACATACCCGTGAGCTCCCTGCCCAGGGGAGACGGCATTTGCGCCACAGCCACGGCCCCCAGGCCAGCGGCAGCATGACTGCTGCTGAAGACGGAGGCAGCTGCGTTTATCTCTGTCGCTGCTTGGAACGGTGCAGCCCCCGTCACAAGTGGGCCGATCTCCTGCTCTCGCGCATGCGGACTGCCCCAGCCTCGTTGACGTGCCGCTGCAGCCGCAGCCATCGTCGCCTCCCTGCCAGCAACATGCCCCGTCACGAGGCCTGGCGCGGGGATGTCCGTCCCCGGGGCTGCCTCCGAGCCGTGGCGAGCTGTCCATGGCACGTGTACGTACCGAGAGCCTGCGCCTGCACCTGCTGTTGACCCTGACCCGCCCAGCGTGCCGGAAACGCCTTGGGACAATGACGCCACCTGACCCAACTGGCCGCCGCGCGCGGTGCCGTTGTCATGGGCCCCGCTACCGTTGTCCACCGCGAGCTGCGTGTCAGAATTGGGCTCTTCCGCTCCGGACAGGCGGCGGTGCTGCGGAGCAAGGAGGGACTCATCCGGCCAGGGATACCCACCGGCCGCACCTGCCGCACCAGGCCAGGCAGCGGCGGCGGCGGCTGCGCTTGTCGCCTTGGCGCGGGCAGCGGAGGCGGCGAGCGTGGTGGCGGCCGTCGTTGCGCCGGGAGCGCCCGCACTGGACGCCGTAGCCGCTGCTGCTGCCGCCGCTGCTGCCGCTGCCAGCGCGATGCGCCTGGCCGCCGTGTTGGAGCTCCGGTCGGTGGCGGACAGCATGGACGTCACGATGGTCGCCACGTCCACGGGTACGGCGAGTGCCGCCGCAGTCAGCTGGGGCGAGCCAAAATAGGTGTACGGCGGAAGCTGGCCCGCCACGGAGCTGCCGGTCGAGGTGCGCTCCAGGTCGGTGGGCGGTGGCAGCGCCGCAGCCGGCCCCCCTGGTTCGGACGAGATGCGACCGACGCCCCCGCAACCGCCCAAGCCTTGCAGGCCGCCACTACTGCTGCAGCCAGCGTCGCTATGCCGCCAAGACGGCGTTACTGAGCGGGGCCCCGCGGAGCCGTTACCGTTGCCCTCGCCATCGCTGCCTCCGTCCGAGGGCCTGGTGGCACGACACGGGATGGCGCCCGGACCGCCGCGCAGCGATGTCGCGGAGGAGGTCGCATCCCCATCGGGATTGCGAAGCATCCACCCCTTGCCGCCACAGGACAAACCCGCGCCGGTTCCCAGGGCTTGCGTCGCAGCTACGTCCCCGTAGACATCATCGCTGGTGGCGCCGGCGACTGGCCGAATCATGTCATCGCTGAACGACGGACACGGGAGGTAGCGCCCGTCTCCGCCGCCATCACCGTCAGCATCCATGCGCGCCGTGCGCTGCAGCTCACATTCCGCGGCGCTGTACGAGGGCCCCGGCAGGCCGAACCCTGAGCCGCCGCCGCCACTGGTCGGTGACGCGGTGGCGGTGGCGGCGGCCGTGCAGGGCATACTCTCGTGCCTTTGGCGCTGAGGTCCGCGCCTGGAGGAGGGCATGTCGAGCCAAGTCGCCATGGCAGAGCGCACCAGTGAGGCCCCCGCCCGCGCATCCTCGTCCTCATCCTCGTCATCAACAAATGTCCGGATTGCCCGCTGCTGCTGATGCTGCTGCTGCTGCGCCTCGGCATCAGTGTCCCCTAAGTCCCCGACGTGACCCCCGTACAAGGCCGCGTCCCCAATGTGGCAGTGAGTGTCGCTGCCGTCGCGGCTCAGGCCCATGTCAGCCATAACCGTCCCAAGCCGCAGCTGCTGCTGCGACTGCGGCTCTTGACTGTTGTGACGGCGGGTTTCGGAGCCGCCCGCACCATGGCTACCACTGCACACCCAGCCGGTGCTGGCAACAAGGCCTGAGCCGCCGGCTGGGACCGAGCGGGCGGCTACGGCGGCGGACGCCCCCCCGACCGGGAGCCCCCCGACCCGCGGGTCGGAGCCCCATGTGCCCATCTGCGGGGGCGATGGCTCGCGGCCCGTGTCTCGTAAAGCCGCACCACCATGTCCATCCTCGTGCCAGCCACCTGCGAGGATTGGGACTGGGACTGGGACTGGCGCAGCACCCCGGACGAAGTTTGCAGCCCCGCCGGCTTGCGCCCAATCCGGCTGCAAGCCATGGTTGCCATACGCCGCCTCCCCCTCGTCATTCAGCCCCGAGGCGACTGCACCTGAGCTCGCCGCACACAGCTGGCAGGCGCCTGCACCAGCGCTGCCGCTCAAGCTGCCCCCGTCCAAGCTGAGCCGCTCCTGTGACAGCTGGCTGGCGATGACGGTCGACTCGCTGCTCATCTCCTCCGAGTCATACGCGTCAATGAAGCCGCCTCGGAGGCCGCGATCGCCGCCCAGGGACGCGCTCCGCCACAGCATCGCGTCCATGAGGCCCGCCACGCCCGCCATCACGTCCGTCAGCGCGCCGCCCCCGGAGGACGAGCCAGCCGAGGAGGACGAGACGGGAGTCTTGGAGGCCTCGCCGCCGCTCCAGTCGCCACGGCCGCCGCCACCACTGCTGCTTCCGCCGCCTTCGCCGCTGGACGTCTCAGCCGTCAATCCACACCTGCCAAACGCAACGGCGGCGGCGGCCGCAGACGCGCCGGCGGCGACGGCCGCGGCCGCCGATGCGACACTGGCGCCGCTTCCGTGGCTGATACTGCTATGGCCGGTGCTGCCGCAAGCGGCCAGAGCTCCCGGTCCAGCTCCGAGCCAGAGCCCAACGTTCCACAACCCACCCGCATGGCCTGGTGTTTGCAACGCCCCTGCCGATGTGCCCCCGCCAGACCCGCTATCTCCGGAAGCGCCACCGCCGCTGCTGCTGCCGTGTGCGCTCCGCAGCGCAGCCATCATGCCCTGATGCATAACAGAGGAGCCGAGGTTCAGCTCCCGCAGCCGCCCGTCCAAGCTGCCCCGCCGAGTGAAGCTTGCCACGACAGCCCCGGACCCACAGGCGCGGCGGTTGCGGCGGTTCAGGGCCGCCTGTCCGGCTGCGCGCAGGTCAGAGAAGAACGCCCCGAACGCATTGTCCAGACGACCGCTGGCCAGCAGCAGCCGACACGCAACCGCCAGGGTGGACACGGGCCGCTCAGCCCCAGCCCCAGCGGCAGCTGCCCCGCGGCCCCCGGCGGCACGCACGTCGACGACACCGACACCGCCATCACCCTGCCCTGCGGCGGCAGCTGCTGCGGCCGCGTCTCCGACCACCTCCATCTGCTGCAATTCATGGGGGGCAGCGACGACGGCGAACGCGGGAGCGCCACCGTTCGCCGGCGCTGCGCCACCGACCCACGGGTCGTCTTCATTTGCGTCCATGAAGTCCTCATCCTGCTCATTGCCCTGATCCTGCGCACCATCACGAGCAAGCCAGAGCGGCAGTTAGGCCATCGGTACCAGGTGGCACTGCAAAAGCCGCCTGTCGCCAGCAGTGCAGAACAGTGCAGTGCAGTGCGGAAAGCATGCAGCACACCATACGCCTCGGAGCTTATCAGTATGCCACACGCCTCGGGCGTCCTACGCAACAAACCCACAACGCAGCGGGCCCTAGCAAATAAAAGTGCCGGCCTTAAGCTGAAATGTGACAGCCGGGCCCGACAGCCGGGGAGCTCCCGAAGCCTTGCACCAATAAGCGCTGTCGGCCGGAAGAACACAAGCTGCATTTCGCACCTGTGGGCCCCCCAGGGCCTGAGCACCCAGAAGCGCTGCGTCCGGCTCCCAGTCCGCATCCACGCCATCCGCGACGAGCTGCTGCTGCAGGTCGTGCTGTGGGTGCGCAGGAGCCCCCGCCTCAGCCGCTGCAGCCCCCAGGCCGCCCACCGGGCCCATGGGCTCCACTTCCTCCGCCACATGCGGCTGAGGCTGCACTACCATGAATCCGAAGGGCGCCGCAGCCACGAGAAAGCCTGCAGCATACGGGGCCACCGCATACAAGTTGTCGAAAGGACTCCCTGCAGAACGCTGTGCAATGCGGGCGTACGTGCCTGCGGTAATCTAAGGATAAGGATGCATAAACCATACGCCGTGACTGGGAGCCGGATACATCGGGGCGTTTCCGTAAATGCTTCACGCGCGACGAGACCCCAGCCGTCGTCCGCACTCGCAACCATTGCGTCCCTCCCACCCTTGCACAGCCGGCCAAGAAAGACAGGAGCTGGCCCAGCAAGGCAGACCCGTGGGTTCTCCGCCAAACAACAGCAGACCGGGTCACTCTGGCGTGACTGGTGCAAGCTCGGTCCCCATAACCCGCATCCGCCCAATCCTCATGCAACATCGTTTCTCAATTTCTTTCCGCTGTGTACGCCTGCCCGGTCCCTTCCCGCCGCCGCGTCCTCTCACCTGCCACATCCGGGGTGAGCAGCGAGTGGCAGGCGGGCGGTGCCGAGATGATGTGGCACAGGGCCAGCGGTGCATCCACCAGCTGTGTGGCTGCTGCCGAGAGGGCGCCGTGGCCCTCGGTCCCCAGCAGCTGCCGCAGCATTTGGCGCCGCAGCCCCAGCGGCAGTACCGGCGCATGGAGCAGCCAGCTGACCGCATGGTCAGCAACCGCCTGCCGGAGCAGCAGCCCTGCGCTTTGCGGCTGTGACAGCGCACGTGACAAAAACTGCGATAGCAGTGTGCAGGCGCGTGCCAGAGGACGACTGTGCAGCGTCGGTGGCTCGATGGTTGCCGTGGCGTAGGCCGCATGACGATCTTCGCCCGGGCCAGCGCCAGAACCGGCGTCCGCGCAACCTGACACCTCCGTTGTCAAAGCTGACGCTTCCAGAAAGCCCGCCCTGCATAAAGCCTCGCATACGTGCCCAAAGGTTGGAGACGCCAGCAGCCGCTCGAGCGCCCGCTGCGCCAGTTCCGCGTCCGCGCCCTCAAGCAGCGCAAGACACGACAGCACAGCAGCCGCCGTTACCGACGCCTCCAGCCCCTCCCAACTTTGCACCAGCTGCACCAACACCTCTGCAGGCGCTCCCTCCCCGCTGCCCTCATACCATACACCGCTGCACGGCCCGTGCTGGCGCTGCTTGTGTTGCTGCTGCAGCGACTCCGCTGGCGGCGGTAGCAGCAGAACGCGCCCCACCTCGACGGCCAGCTCAACCTCCGCCATGTTCCTGCTGCGCTCCAACGCCTCCGGGCCCGCCGGAGCGTCATCCACATCGCCCACATCCTCCTGCGACTGGCCAAAGGCGGGCAGCGCCCACGCCACGTCGCAGAGCAGCAGCAGGCACCAGCTGCAGTTCCGGAGCACGGCATCCAGCAACGCGCCCGGCAGCGCCAAACGGCGGTCGCCATGGCAAGGCTGCGGCCGAGGCTGCTGCTGGGTTTGCTCTGGAGTGGGGCTGAGGGAAGTCGGCTGCGGCTGAACGGCAGTTCCAGGACAGGTGGTTTGGTTAGCACTGCAGCTGCCGTCGCTACCGGGAGCCACGAGCCCTGATGAAGACGCGCGAAGGTCCGCGGAAGAGGCGAACTCACACGCCAAGCTGCTCGAGGGGGGGCGACTGCCCCGAGCCGTGGACACCAGGGGGCTGTCAGGGGCCAACGCCCGCATGAAAGCGGTAATGGTGGCCGCATGGACCCCCTTCAACAAGGCCCGCCGGGTCCCAGGCGAGCCGCTCGCGAGCTGTACCAGCAGCCAGCTTGCCTGCGACAGCACAGGGAGGAGGCAAGGTGTCAATTCACGGAGCGGGCAGCACAGGCGTGGAGGCACACGGACGTACAGCACCATGGGGGCGCCCAACTGCAAGCCAGACTGAAAAATCGTGATTGCCGCCTGGTAACAAATGCTTTCGGTGCTAAACGCGCGCACCAAGGGCTGTGTAACAACAGCGGGCTACCTAAACAACATGGGCGCGCCCCATCAAGTAAGGTCGGTGCCTGGCTGTGTCCTCCATTCCCCTCTCTCCCCCGACACAGGCCTAAACATGCACCCAGAGGTCTGCTGCACCGAGTACAACACCTGAATAGCCTTCCGGCTTTCTCACGGCCGCAATCGGACAGCCGAGGTCCCTTGTGCGGCAGCACCCCGCCTACCTGCAGGCATGCGGCGCCCAGCGCCTTAGCAGCGGCACGTTGCGCCTCAACATCCGCCTGATCCGTGATGAATGCACACGGAGGCCCGCTGGCTGCCGCCGAACGCCCCAAGCCCCGCCGGCCATGGTGTGGCTTTCTGAGCCGCAGCGTCAGGCTGTACAAGACCGAGCCAAGGGACGGTGCAAGTCCCAGCCCGCACATGGTCTCGATCTTTGCAGGATCCTGCAGTCGTAGGCACGGCGCGACAGTCAGGCCTATGATGTGCACGACACCCACGGGGTTGCACAAAACCCCACCGGCTGCGAAACCGCACCTGAAAACCCTTCTCCACCAGCGCACTGAGGGCAGCCCCAAGCTGAAGAAGTCCGAACCCGTCCACAGCAGGGACAACACGCTGCACGAGCTCCTGCACATTGTCGTGCACGGAAGGATGGACTCGAGGTGTCGACACCTGCGAGGAACCCGGCTTGCCTCTGTCAGGACACGAAGGATGTTGCAGTGATCACAGAAAAAGGACTTGGTTATCATGCCTCGGTCACGCCCCAAGCTGTTTGGACTTGCAGCCCGGGCCGCCAGCTGTAAGGATACGCCCGCCCGCCTACGCGCAGCCCCTTCTTGCGCACCGCATGCCATTTTTGGTCCCGTCGTCGATGGTTAACATTGTCGGTTCGGTTCCTGTCATAGCGGAGTCGCCTGCAGGGATTTGCCGAACCGTATCCGGTGTGAACAGATAAATAAGTTAATATGGCATAACCTCGTAATGATTATCATCTGTAGATTCGCTTTAAAGCGTAAACTGTCAAGCTCCCGCCAGTTGGCAAACATAACCTATTAAGGATAGAACCAACCCCGAAGTGTCGGCAGGAACCAGTAAGCAGGTCCAATTCCTACCAATATAGCTATTTGAAAACTTACAGGATGTAGGCAAGCGCAGCCGCGCCCGCAGCAACGAGCAGCAGTGAAACAACTACAAGTGCTGCCTGCCGCAGCAAGAAAAAAAGGCTTTCTTGCAGCCCTACAACCGTAATGGTACCCATGTCTGCAGGCTCGATCGAAACCGCCCCGCACAAAGCTACGGGGCATGAAGCTATGTGTTATTACAACCACAGTGGCTACCAAAACAAAATATTACAACCACAACGGAAAAGAGGCAAGCCGCAATCTACTGCCGACCTGGCCAGGCAGCACGCAAAGTCTGGTCCCATGCTGTACAAGCTGTACGGTTCTTGCGACGAGTCACGAGTGTCCTAGTTGTACTACGGAAGAGCTGCTGCTGACCGTGACGCGTCCCAATGGATCCTTCTTATCCGCTGGAAAACATGGGGAAATCATACAACTTATGTCTGCTCAGTTCCTTTGCGCAAGCGTTTTGGTCTTACGGAAAGACGTGGGCAGTACCGCCTGGCATGGAGAAATCGATACTTCCCCCCTGTACCCGGGACCGTTGTGCGGACGTAGGAAACTGCATTCAGGCCACACAATACAAGCTAATGTAGTTTATTGTTGTGTGCCCACATACCCTATCACGTTATCTCCAGGTGCTTTCGGAAGGTTTCGGAAGATGTGAAGCCTAGTGTACTACAATCGGCAACTCCGCGTGGCTGTACTGCCCACAACCTTCCGGGCGGCGGAATCGCTGGAGCCACAGGAACCGTGCAGACCCTTTGTTCTGACCTCTGGCCGCGCATCGGGCCTGTCCGGGCCGTGCACTGCAGCGAAACACCGGTGCGCAGTCCGTTCAGGCCAGATCACACGAGTCGCTGCAGTGCACGGCCAGATGGCCATATTGATTCTACCTTTCCGAGCGTGTAGTTACCAATGGAACGACAGCACGAGCCACCCAGACGGGAACGAAAGAATCATTCAGGAAGAGCATAAGCACCGCGATCACGGGGAGGTTTGGCGCGAGGCTCCCAGATGGCGGCGTATGCCGACCATTCACCAGCAGGCGTACCAATACAGGTAGCCCTGACAGCAACGGGCTGCGGGGCAGGCACCACGTGGCAGAACCCCTACATCCCAGACGCCCCAACGAAACCATCCGCAAGATCAGGTGGCGGGGACCCATGGCCGGGAAACCAAAACGGTGTATGTTGTTGCGAGCAGTGCGCTGAGAACACGTAAGGCTTGTTCAGCTGGGCTGATTGACCCGCGGTCCCGCGCAACAGTAACGCTGGCGAGGGGGGGGAGGGGGGCAAGTGGCGGGTTCCAGTCGTGTCGAAACAAGGGACGGACAACGGAGCGGCGCGCGGCTTACACCGGCAATGTGCATGTTGTTCACTTTACACATAACCTGCAATCGGCACTGTGCATGTGTCTCTCTGTGCACGTGCATGGTCTCAGCGAGGGAGGAAACAGATGCCCAGGGTGCAACTTCCCAGGACTCAGCCGTGTGCGACCCGGAACGGCGCAGTCACTTAGCGCCTTGCAGGGGTACCAAGGCGTCAAAGGCTTGCAAGTTGACCATTCCGGCTGCATCCACCATCGCCTACCCCCTGGCGGCAATCTGTTAGCATATCGCTCGCACAATTATGCCTCCAGCGCAGGGGAAACTAACCCCCGGCATGTTGCCGCATGAGCAGCTGCCACGGGCGAGGAAAGAACAGGGGGTAAGAGGATCGGCTTTCCTGTAGGAGTGGCGCCTGGCTCCAGTTGCATGGCACCAAAACGCCGTCATGTGTCTAGTACGGCCACAGGTGAGCCCGTGCAGGCCCGTGAGCCGGGTCATGCCCTCGCCCAAGCAACCCTTAGACGCGATACAGTCAGATAGCACTGAGCCTTTGTGCTGTGGATTATAACAGCTTGTCACAGTGGTCAGATGTGATACTGTACAGTATGGTAACGTCTTCATCAGCCCGACAGCCGTGGCCCTAAACCCGGGAACTTCGAGACCTGTATGTGGCAATAACCTAGAATTCACGCCCTGGCAGAGGGCGTCCACCTTGTTACGGCGTTGATTTGTGGCGCCTTGCTGCTGCACGCGGTCGTAGCTTTGCGGAAAAAGCCGTTAGGTGTCACAGGCGCCTTATTTGTTATCGTTACTCACCGTTCTGCTCCGTGGGCGGTGCTGCTCTGGGCTGATGGGCCAAATGGGGCTGCTTTGCGCTTGCTGCGCTTGCTACCATTTGTGGAAATCATCATATGTGTTGCATTCCCTATCCTGCCTCCGGTAAGCCTTATTATTGTTTAGGAAGCGTCGGCTGCAGCACAAAGCGTGGGGTACTCCCGCCATTACGACGGTCTTACTTCTTCGCAGACGCCGCTGTGGTTTGATGTTGCAAGTGGTGCAGCAAACATCGGAGCTTCTCTGCTTGTACTGAGTCGCAGCCAGCAACCATCGGAAGTCGCTGCAGCACAGGTGGCATACCAACCCGCCCTCCTGGCATTGCTGTGGGCACTCAGCACAATGGCGTGTGCTTATTGGTCGGCTGTGATGCAACAGGGGGCCCTAGCCGGGCGGCAGCAGCCTCAGCAGCGGCGCCTTGGTACCGTCCCTCACGTTTCCCGTAGGGAAGGCGCTAGCTCTGCTGGCCCCAACAGGGGGCGCACAGTGCCGGCATTCTGCGTCCAAGCGACGGCGGTGGCGACCAATCCGCTTCACGGCCAAGGTAGGCCTGCGGGTGATAGGGCCGGCTGGTAGCTGAGCAGCGCGCTCTGGAAGCATGCCGACGTGGGCCCTCACCGAGCGGGAACGAATATCTGCGCAGTAGGGGTGTCGGTAGCATATCAGGCAGGGCGCGACCGAACCACCCATCCCCCTAATGCCCCTCAACGCACCAAGGTTCTCTGTAAGCGGCGTCAGTCCCCCTCCCGCCCAAGAGTCCTGCTCCCTGTCGCTTCCGTCGGGTGCGCCAGCTTCACTTACAGCTGCTGAGTACCGCCCGCCCGCGCGTCGCTGCCCGTACCGCAGAGCCGCCGCAGGCTTGCACCAACAGCCGTGGCAAGGAGGATGCGGAGGCTAGGGGCAGCGGCAGCGGCGCACGCGAGCCGACGCTGCAGCTTCCAGTGACCCCTGGAGCTGTCGCAACACCACCCGCTTCCGAAGCCGCCGCTGCAGCCACCGTCACCATCACTGGGGCAGCAGCAGCAGCGGCAGCAGCAGCGGCAGTGCATGGCCTTGGCGAGTATAGAGGCGATGACGCACCGCTGCAGCTTCTGCAGCGCGGGGTCTTGGACGCTGCCTGCGCCCCGGTCGCCAGCGCGATCGCGGCAGCTACGGCTGGCCGACCACCCTCCGATGCGGCGCTGGCAACACCCTCCTATTTTGCATGCCCAGCCCCAGCCCCAGCCCCGGAAGAGCGATACGCGGAGCCTGAGCGGACGGGGACGCTCTCCCCGTCACCGGGGACCGACGCCCCTCGCGCCCTGCCGCCGTACACGCGTTATCACCCCTCCCTGGACTCCCTGGCGCCCTCCGTCAGGCCAGCCCCCCGCAGCTATGAGCCCTTTCTGCGGCACCACGTGACCCACGTGAAGTTGCAGGGCGTGGAGCCGTCCATGATCCAGCCCGGCTACCAGCAGCGGCTGCGGGAGCTCATACATGCGCGCACGGGCCGCTGGCTGAGCCACGTGTACGTGCGGGCGGGCTGCATCGAGCTGGTGCTGGACTGCGAGGAGTGGGGCTCGGGTGTGCTCAGTCTGACCCGCGGGTCGCCCGCAGCCTCGTGGAGCCACTGCGACAGCTGCGGGGGGGGAGAGGCGCCCGGCAGCAGCGGAGAGGGACAGACAGAGGCGCAGGGGCAGGCGCAGGACGGGGCTGGCGCCTGTGTGGGTGCGGACGTGGGCTTAGGGTGCGGCGGCAGTGCGGGCGTCGGAGGAGAGGCGGGCGAGTGCACCTGCCGCGGCAGCGCCGCAGGGCTGGTCCGCGGCTGCTGCGCCGCCCGCCCTCCGCGGGTGCCGGCGGACATGTCGTCGCGGCTCAGCTGTTGCACCGACAGCAGCGGCAGCAGCGGTGGCGGCGGCAGCTTCAAGGACGGTGCTGCGGCTGCAGGGCAGCAGTGCTGTGCGGAGCACGGTGGCGGCGGGCCGGGGTCGAGGCGGGGCGAGGCGCAGGCCCCAGGCTGCGGAGGCGGGCGGCCACAGCCGAGGACACTCAAGGTCGGCCGGGCCGGTCCGGGGTGCTAGTCCGGGGGGGGGGTATCCACGTATAGACCGGAGCCCGTGAACGGCAACGTAACAAAAGAATTCCGTCTCATCTGCAAAAGAACAGCGAGGTAAGCTTGCAAAACAGCAGAGGACGTTATATACAAACCGAGAAGGTGCAGCAAGTACGAGCGGAGCCGCCGCGGTGTCGAGGCGCGACGAAGACGAGGCGAGGCTGGTGGAGAAGTGTAGGAAAGTCGCTGAAGTGGCTGAGCGACGTGCTGTGAAGCAGTCCGAGAAAGTGCAGCTGGGATGCAAAGAACGCCCCAGCCCCCGAGGCCCGCAGGAACCTAACTCACCTACGGCATGAAAAGAGGAGGACACAAAGCAAGGAAAGGGTGCGTGAAGACACGGCAAGAACAGCGGGGCAAGCGTTACCGGCGAGACCCCATGCGAGTGCGGCTGGGGCTGCGGCTGGGGCTGGTGGGCTGGAGGGACGGGAAGGCTGCAAAGGGGAAAGAAAATGTAAAAAGAAAAGTAGTAAAAGCAGAAAATGAAAGAAGAGCAAGGACATCCTGCAAGTGTACGAGGGGGCGGGCGGGGGTAACCGCGGGCAGGAAACGCAATGGGCACGCGCAACAGATGGGTAGGGGACGGTAAAATGCAAGGGACGAAAGCCACACAGGGACAAGGCAGAGAACGAGTCAGGCTGGGGGTCAAGGGCAGCGCGATGGGGGTTGCTCTGGCGGGGAACCAGGTGCCAGCGGGCCGACTTAGCCAACGCGTAAGGGGCCTGAGGGGGCTGCGCGCGTGCGGGTGCCGGAGTAGGCTGGCCGCGGTGGCGGGGGAGGACTGGGACCGGGGAAACCCGTCACCCCACCTCCTCTGCTCCCTTAACCCACGCCTCGGCCTCCGGTCGGGCGTATTATTATTATTATTATTATTATTATTATTATTATTATTATTATTATTATTATTATTATTATTATTATTATTATTATTATTATTATTATTATTATTATTATTATTATTATTATTATTATTATTATTATTATTATTATTATTATTATTATTATTATTATTATTATTATTATTATTATTATTATTATTATTATTATTATTATTATTATTATTATTATTATTATTATTATTATTATTATTATTATTATTATTATTATTATTATTATTATTATTATTATTATTATTATTATTATTATTATTATTATTATTATTATTATTATTATTATTATTATTATTATTATTATTATTATTATTATTATTATTATTATTATTATTATTATTATTATTATTATTATTATTATTAGGCTGGCCTGGACGCAGGGCACAGGGCGGGCAGTGGAGAGCCGCGCCATACCCTGCTCCATCGTACCCATTACCATTACCCGTACACATCGGAGCTGCTGGTTGCCTCCTGCGCTCGGGCGGTGAAGAGTATGTGTGTGTGTCTGCTGGCCGCTGCTCGCCGTTCCTAGGGGATGGGATGCGACTGGTGCTGGCGATATCTGTGCTCCCCCCCTCCGCGCCGCCCCACGTGGCGCGCTCACCGCCACCCGCTCTGAAGCCCTGGGAAGCAGTTCGGTCACTTTCGCAGTCGCTCCGGTCCAAAAGTGCTGCTGCTCACCTAACACGTGTGCACCTCTTCCCTCCCCTCCCCTCCCCCAACCCAGCCCCCTCGGGCCCCTCAGTGCGCGGCGAACCCCACTGCGCGCCACCTCTCGGCCTCAACAGACCAGCCGGGGAGCTCCGAAACCCGACCAGACTCGGGGCCTGAAGCCGGATATGCAGCTGCCACCCACCCGGACACCTCTGCCGGTGAGACCGGCAGACCCACTCATCCCCCCTTACGGGAGCCTTTCGAGTGTTCGGCGAATGGGCTGGGCGCTTGGGAGGTGGTGCACGCACTCCAGCTGCAGCGGCAGCGGCAGCCCGGTGGCGGCGAAACCGGCGGCTGCAGCAGCGGCGGGGTCGGGGTCGGGGCCGGCAACCCCCACGCCACAGCAGTGGCCGCAATGTCTCCGTCCCTGCTGGAGGGCAGAGCCGCTGCCGAAGCGTCAGCGGCTGCCGGGATGGCGCTGTGCTGGGCATTATGCGATGGAGAAGGCGAACGCGCCAGCGCTGGAGGCTTCGGAGCTGGGACTGGGCCGGGTGGCCCCCTTCCTGGCTCGGGACCTGCTCTGAATGCAGCGCGCGGCAGCGGCGACGGCGACGGCAGCGACGGCAGCGGAATGCACGTGCACAGCTCTGCCTCGGCGGCGTCGTTGTTGATGTGAGCTTGGGGCTTGGCGTGGGGCGCGGCGTTATGTGGTGCGCGTGTTGCGTGGGAGACGTGCAGCAGCGAGGTTGGGCAGGTGGCAGTCTGGGCTCGCACAGCTGCACACCCCCCACTGGTGCCCATGCAGCTGCTCTGAAGTCCCTCACCTGCCCCCACTTGCCCTCCCGTCCCCTCCAACCGCCATCTGGCCCACATGTCCACGTGGCCCGGCCCCCACGAGTCCCACCGTCCGGATAGCCTTCTGTCTTGTACCCCGGGTGCTGGTGGAGGTGCTGGTGCGGGCTCTGGTGGGGGGGCTGGTGCGGGTGCTGGTGCCCAACGCAGCCCCCGTGTGGACCCGCGGGCACAGCACCGCTTCAGCTCCAGCTCCAGGGGAGCCAGCCGCGACGTCCGGGTCCCGCCGCAAAGAACCCCATCCCCCGCCGTCTCGTACATCTGTCACCTTGTGTCCGCACGCAAGCACAACAGCGCATCCGTCACCATTAGCACCCCCTCCCCCTCCCTGACCCCCCCACCATGAGCCCCGCGTGCGCTGTCCTGCATCCCGCACCCCGGTGCGCCACCCCCCGATCTACACTCCCCTCCCCAGGAGCATATCACTCCCTGACCCCTCCCCAGCACTCCCTTGCCTCCATTTCTCCGTGATGCAGCGAGGGTCAGGCCACCACCCGCCCGCTGTGCGGCAGTACGACAGGCGCGGCCCTGGGTCTCCCCCGCATAGCCTCCCTGGAGCCCCGTGTCCTGCTGGCAGCACCCACACACCCATCACCTCACCAACCACCACCACCACCACCTACTTCAGCGACAGCAGCAGCAGCAGCAGCAGCAGCCGGACACGCATATGGCAGTGGCAGTGGTACCGCCGCTGGGGCCTCGCGCAGCGGCCGGGGCGAGGGCCAGGGCGCGGCCGTGGATGATGGTGGCCAGGGGCCGTCGCTGACCTTGAAGGTGGGGTGGCAATAGCAAGCGCAGTCGGGGTGCGCTGAGGCGCGGAGTGCACACATGCCACGTCAGGTCACGTTACGAATGCGTGTGAGGTCCTGCCAAGTTGGCATTGTGGCATTAAAAGTTTGTAACGCAGGCCTGACAGTTGGGAAAGGGACGAAAGGGACGAGACGAAATGGGAAAGGTTGGGAGGAGCGGGCGGGTCTGCGTGAAGGGCACTGCAGCGTGTCACCAGTCCACGGCCCGGCTGCTGGGTGCGTGCTGGGCCCATGCCCTGTCCATTACCTCAAACGCTCCAGGTCCTTTTCTGCGGGTGTGGTGCGCCTCGTTCTGACATTTGTTATTTCGTGTCCGTTCGGCCGCACCCGCACCGACCCGTTGGCCACACCCTCCCCTCTCCCCTCCCCGCTGACCTACCGACCCGCGGGTCGGTTTCTCTGTTTGTCTGTCAGGCGGTCGTCCGCTGCAGCCCGCAGCTCCTCTCGGGCGGCTCCCTGGAGCTGCTGGTCCGCTCCGAGGGCCGCTACCTGCCCGCCAGGGTCACCGCCACCGCCACCGCCAGCAGCACCGCCAGTGCCCCACCACATCCGCAGCCGCACGGAGGCGACGACGCGGCGGCGGCAGCGGGCGGCGACACCGACGGTCGCCTGTCGTTCACCATTGAGCTGCCGCTTGCCGCTCTGTCTGCGCCCCTGTGTCCGGGCATCGTGCTGGTGGATCTGCGGCTGCGGGATGTGCCCGTGCACGCGGCGCCGGTGGTGGTGGTGCGCGACCCGCACATGGCGGCGGAGCTGAGGGGGGCGTTGGCGGGGCCGGGGGCGTTGGCGGGGGCGGGGGCGGGGGCGGGGGGGCGCCTCCTCTCGGACGACGACCGCGACTCGCTGCTCATGGACCTGGGCACGTGGGGCTTCCATGCGGCGACGGTGGCGGCAAGAAGGGCGCGGGAGGCCGCTGCCGCCCCCCTCCGCAGCCCTCAGCTGCAGCCTCGCCGCCAGGCAGGGCGCGCAGCTGGCCCCGCCGCCGCTGATGCTGGCTGTACGGCTGCCCCGAGTGGTCAAGGCGTTGACTGCAACGGCGGCGGCGATGAGGGCGGTGTTGATCGGCTGGGTCTGCTGGGTCTGCACCTGCTGCGGTACTCCCTGGCTGCTGGCTGGTGGCGGTCAGCAGCCAGCCTGGCCGCTGACCTGGCAGCCATTGGCGTGCAGGAGGGGGCCGCGGTGCTGCGGGCGGCGGTGGAGGCAGCGGACGCACCTGCAACGGCAGCCACAGCGACAGCGGAAGCAGCACCAGCACCTGCAGCGGCCGTAGCCGGCTCCGCGGCTGGCGGTGCCGCTGCCGGCTGCTCGTCCACTAGAGTGGTCAACTCGGGAGTGCCTCCCGCGCCGGTGGGAGCTGAGGGGCTGAGGGCAGCGGCACCAGCGGCAGCAGTGCCGCCTGTGATGGCGACGGCGGCAGTCATAGTCTCTGCCGTACGGTCCACGGAGACCTGTGCTGCTGCGGCTATGGAGCGCAGGCTGAAGCCCAGTCGGAGTCGTGAGGTGAGGTAAGGGCGGAGGGGATGGGAGCAGTCGGAGCGGTTGCCGGGGAGCAGGGCTTGCTGCCGACACCTCGGTTGCTGCCAGCTGGCTTGCTACCGGTAGCCCCGAGAGGAGGCGCGCATGCGGCGGGGGTGGGGGGGTGTTGCCATCATCCGGTCCCTCCGCTGTGTGGCTCATGGGCAATTTTGCAACTTTCGCCGCCGTGAACTGGATCCGGATCCGGATCAGCCGCGGTTCCGCAGTTTCGTCCTCATCTCCGTCTCCGACCCCACCCCCGCTCACAGATGTGTCCCGCTGACCGCAACTGCAACCGCGGCTCCCCCCTCCCCCCTCCCCCCCCCTTGCTGACCTCCAACGCTGACGGTCAGGTAGCAGTGGGTGCGCTCGCTCGCGGCTCGCACGGGGCCCCTCCCCCTGGCGGCCCCGCCTCCACTGCCGCCGTGATCGCCGGCGGCTCCGCGCTCCGCCACCGCAGGTCGTCCGTTGTGGGTCCCGCCCTGGGGAGCCAGGCGGCGGCCGACTGGGCAGCCCACGGCGCGCTGCTGGCCCGGTGCGGAGGCGGCGGCGGGTCCAGCAGCAGCTGCAGCGCGGGTGGACGTGGGGTGACGGCCGCGGAGGCAGTGGAGGCGGAGGCAGTGGAGGCGGAGGCGGAGTTGTCTTCCCCGCCGCCGTTGGGTGTGTGGGGTGCGCTGCGGGTGGTGCTGGGCCTGGTGCGTGTTTCCCCCGCGGAGGCGGAGGCGGAGGAGGCTGCCTATCAGGTGTTCGCGGCGCCGCGTATGGCCGCACATGGCTACATCTGGTGAGTGGCTGCGCGGGGGGGGGGAGCGGCAGTGGGACTGAGTGGGACGAGTGCGAGGTAGTGGGGCGTAAGCGGAGGGCAAAAGGGCTTCTGGGGCGGGGCAGGAGAATGCTGCTGTTGTTAGTGCCGCTGGGGCGGTGGCGGGGCCGGGGCGGGGGGCGGGGCGGGGCGGGGATGGGATCTGTAGCCCCTCAGGAGGGGTGGTGGCTGCCGCTCAGGGGCGGAGTGAGCGGCGTCTTGGCAGGTGTGTGTGTGTGTGTGTGTCTCACAAGCCCGGGGCTGACGCACCCGGTTGGGCCCACTGCCGCGTTACTCGGGGGTGGGGTGAGGCTACGCGACCCGGTGAGGAGCATGACCATGACTTGTACGGCTGCTGCACGGCTATTGGTTCCGTACACAGTACACACCGCCATCCCTCTCGCCGCTTCTGCCCCTTTCCCCCTCCTTCACCCCCCTTCACCCTCCTTCACCCTCCCCTCGCCCCGGGCCGTTCTTATTACCCTCCTTCACCCCCCCTTTTCTTCCCTCCCCTTCCCTCCCCTGTGCGCAGCACGGTGCTCGACCTGCTCTCGCTGTCCACGCTGCTGGTGCACACGAGCTGGCGGGAGCCGGGGGAGGCTCGCGGCCGGGGCTGGGTCACACTGCTGGCCTGCTGGGTGGGGCCGCTGGAGCTGGCTGCCAGCCTGGTGCACCGCAGGAGGGGGGGCGGGGGCGGGGGCGGGGGCGGAGGGGGGGCGGCTGGCAGGGACTGGGACTGGCCAAGGTTCCACGAGGTGAGGACGGAGGCGAGGGGGGTGTGCGGGCTCATGAAGGGCCTCAGCGCGATGAAGGGCCTCACTGCCCACACCGTACAGGTGAGGTGCGGTGCGGCGCTGGTGGACGCTCTAGCGTGCACCAGTAGCGGCAGTGACAGCGGCAGGTGTTGTGCGCCGCACCACAGCCCCCCACCCCCGCCCTGTGGTTGACCTGCTGTCAAACTGTCAACACGCACACGCGCACGCACGCACGCACGTTGCAGCACGCACTCGCTTAACAGCGGCAGCGGCTTGGTCCCGGGGGCGCTCGTCCGTCTACGCTCCCGCTACTCTTCTCTACCTTCCACACACACGCCCGCACGCTGTGTGGATGCGGGGGGGGATGGGGTTGGGGGACCAGCGGCGGCCCCCGCAGATGGGTCTGGACTGGACAGGTTCCCAACCCTGAACCCCGAACCCGATCCAGCGCTGCACTGTCCAATTTCACTGTTGACGGCGCCACACAGGTGTACAAGTTGCTGCGGTACATGTCGTACTTGCTGTCCAAGTTCCTGTGCGCCTTGGGCCCCTGGGCTGCTGTGTCCCCCGGGCTGGACCGCGGAGTGGCCGGAGGGGCGGGTATCCTCCGCCTGGTGGTGCTGGAGGGGCTGGTGCACCCGGCATCGTGCCTGGTGAGGGGGGGAGGGGGGGTGGGGGGAGTTGGCTGGCTGGTGGCTGGCGGGCTGTGTGGGGCCTCTCAAGGGGGCCGGCTGTGCACTCCGTTCGGTGAGGGGCGCCTCCCTCCCCTCCCCTCAGCTCCGGTGCACCACACGGTGGTGTTGCCCGCACGTGCACGTGACCGTGCCCCCTCCGACCGCCGGCAGCTCCGCGGGCCCCCCCTCCCCACCGGGCCCCCCGCGGGCCTATACGTGGATAACCCCTCCCCACCACACGCACACACACACGCACACAGCGGACGGGCCTGCACGAGGCGCTGTCTCCTCCACCTCCTTGCCGCAAATGCTTCCTGGGGGCAGGTGGTCAGGACGCTAGTGTGGGGTGGGGTGGGGTGCACGAAGCCTTGCACGCTTCCGCAGCTCCCTCCCCCTCTCCCTCCCTCCCTACCTACCTACCTACCTACCAGAGATATTCGGAGGGATCGACGCATCAAAGGCACTGAGCTGCCTGCCCGCCCGCCTGCCTGCCTGCCGTACCGGAAAGGGGGCTCGGCGCACCGCACCACATCCCGTTGCCGCCCCCCTCCCCCTCGCTGCCGCCCCCCTCCCCCTCCTGCACTTCGCACCTTCCCGCGCCCCGCATCGTCTTCCCGCGCCCCGCTGCCTCCACCCTTTCCGCCCGCCCTGCCGTCCTTCTCCCCTTCTCCTCGTCCTTGCTCTTGCCCTCGTGCCCCCTCGCCCCGCCCCGCCCCGCCTTCCGTCCCTCCCAGCCTCGTCTTCCTTCTGCTGTTCTCCTTCCCTTTGCCGTTCTCCTTGCCATTCTCTTTTCCTTTGCCCTTTCTCCTCTGCCTTACGCCTCCTTGCCGTCGTACGTTTTGCCCATCCGTATCCCTTTCTTCTCTGCCCCGCCGCCCCTTCCTGCCCTCTTTTGCGCCGCGTCGCCGCCCCAGCTCCTTCGTGGGTTTATGTGTGTATTGCCTTGCTTGCCTGCCTGCTCGCTCCTTCCTTCGCTGCCATTGCCGTTGCCCATTGCCGTTACTCACGCCCTTTTTCCTTCGAAATCTTCCCGCTTCGCTTCCTCCATTGAGCGCAGGTGAGTCTACAATATGTCGGGTTGTTCTGTCCGGGCGTTCGTGCCGTTCTTGTGCTGTCGCGTGTAATCGTCCGTCTGGGTTGGTCTGGCGGCGACGCGGTCGCAGCGTATTTTCAGCTCGGTAAGGTTACAGGTATGTTCGGTAAGTATTACTGGGTTCTGGGTCCGTTCGCTAACGCCGTCTCCGTCTCCGCTGCGGTATCACTTCCTATCCCCCTCGGTGCCCACCGATATTCGCCCGGCTGCTGTGCCTGCCTTGCTGCCCCTCCTCCGCCACCAGATGTCGATGCGCGTGTTGAGCTTTCTGACGCCGCTGCGGGCGGTGGCCAACTTCATGGTCATCTCCAAGGTGGGTGGCTGGGTGGGTGGGTGGTCCGGGTGGGTGGCTGGGCGGCTGGGTGTGTAGGGGGGTCCTGCGCGGCTGGGCTGCGCAGGGCGAGAGAGGGAGGAAGAGGGAAGGACGCCTCCTTCCTTGACGTGTTTCAACCGTTTTACTGAGGCGTGTTTGCGCCAGGGTTATAGGGAGGGGTATGGTCGTGTGGAGTGTTAGCGGGGAGGAGAGACTAAGATTTGAGGTTTTGGGGCAGGGGGGTGAGTTTAGGGATGGAGCTGGGATTGGAGGAGGCCGGGTCTCTCGTGTGGAGTCATGAACACCGCCGAGGGGAGGAGGAGGAGGAGGAGGAGCCCACCGCCTGGCCCGGCCCTGCCTGTCACCCATTGCTGTGCGCCCTGCAGTCATGCAGTCATGCGGCTGTCCGGCACCACCCACGAGACACACACACAATACACACACGAACCGCACGGCTTAGTGTCTCCGCCCGCTCCCATATTAACACGAGCTGGCTGTCGCCCTTCCTCGTACCTCGTACCTCGTACCTCGCCCGCCCACGGGCGACGCGGAGAACATGCGCCTGTTGCTCGACTGACTGACCGATTGACTGACTGGAGGACTGACTAAAGACCGACTTAGCAAATGAACGAATGAATGAATGACAGAAAGGCTTTTCCCCACCCGATTCCCGCTCCGTTCCCCCATGTCCGCTTGTTACCCTCTCTCAACACGGCCCGCTTCCCTCCAGCAGGCGGACGAGCGGCTCCGAGGCGGGCGCATGGACCGGGGCGGTGCGGCGTGTTGGTGTTGGTGTTTGGCCGCAGCCATCAGTGCCGCGGAGTGGGTCGTGTCGGCGGCGCTGCATGTGCACTTGAGGCTGTCGTACTGCCGCTGGGAGGCGGACAGGCGGCGCCTGCGCGCAGCCCTGCTGCATGAGCGCTGCGGCGGGTTAGGCGGGGAGGGTGGGCAGGGTGAGCGGCAAAGGACCACAGCAGTGTCCTAGGGCAGGGGTTGACTGCCGCCGCCACCGCCGCAATCGGCATCGGGGATGGGTGGTGACCGGCTGCGGGTGGGGCCAAGAGTCGTGCATGCATGCATGCATGGGGAAGCTTGGCGTGGGGCCACGTGAACAAGGAAGGGAGCCAGTAACGCGGAAGGAAGAGGAGACTGGATGGTTTGGGGAGGGCGAGGGAGGCGGGTATGGATGGGTGGATGATAGAGGGGGGGACCTGAGCGGGGCCCTGGCGTCAAGTGGGGAAGTGGGCTGAAAGGAGCCCCAACTCCCCCGGACCGGACCGGACCGGACCTTCAACTTAGACCGACTTAACCCGGCTGCAACTCACCGCCCTCTCCGCGGTGCGGTGCGGTGCGGTGCGGGGTACCCACCTTACACGCGGGTGTGAGCCGGATGGGTCCTTTGTGCGCCGCGATGTGGCCTGACCTGACCTGACCCGGATGGGCGCGTGATCCGGGCTGCCGATTTGTCGGATGGTGCGTGTGATGCATACGTATGCAGCGATGTGCGACGGCGGCGGGTGCGTATGTGTATGTCGAAGTATTGATCTTATCTATCTACGACTCTGTTGATTTGACACTCGCGGAGTGCAGTGCACTGAAGCGGTCGTCATGTGCATGAATTGGTAGGGCCCGTCGTGATTACTGACCACGTAAGAAAATTAGTATTGACAAACTGTGAAACGTAAACACGGGCTGCTGCCTGCCCGCGCATGGTATGCGGTCGCGGGGTCATCGAGGGCGGATACGGGCTGTGCCCCTGAGGCTGCTGGGCGGTCGAGGAGGTGGTTGGGCTGGGAAAAGTAGCAATGGTTGCTGTGTTGTTGGTGGTGGTTGAGGGGGTGGTGGGGGTGGTTGCTGGTCTGGTCTAGGGGGTCGCTCGTCGCTGCCACACCAACCGCCCCGCCATGGCCTCATTGAGTTGCGAACCGACCCACCAACCCACACTACCCGCGATATGAGCGGGATATGCGTGATACCTGTTGAGTGGTGATGACACCCGCAGCGCAGTGCAGTGAAGTGCAGTGAAGTGTGACCCAGCTCCAGCCCAGTTCCAGCTCCAGCCAGGCGCAAGGCAGTGGGCCGGTGTTGTTGTTGGAGCTATCGCATTGAGTATTGACTATTGAGCCTGTGTTGCATTCCACCCGTCTGTCTGTCTGTCTGTCCGTTCGTCAGGTGGTTGCATCGTGCGGGTGTCCGTTCATTCGTTGGGTGCTCAGCCCGTTGCAGTTCGGTTCAGAGGCGGGCGATGGCCCGCTGCCCTGCCGTCTCATGCCGTACTGTCCTGTCCTGTCCTGTCCCGCCCAATGTGCGGTGCGGTGCCATACATACATGCGGCGAACAGCGGGTGCTCAGCGGAATGGGGCACTGAGGCGAGGGCGCCACTTCGATTCCTCAGCTGACATTGTTGTATGCTCTCCAATCTTGATTCTGCTCGCCGCCCGCGGAGGCAGTCGACGACGGTAGCGGCGGTGCTAGTCGGTGCGTGTTGTTGTCTGTTTCGGGGGTGCCTGTCGGCTGTGTCGACTGTTGAGGCGCGACACGGACACGGCTCGCGTGGGCGGGCGGGGGGACTGATGCGAAGTGGGACTTGTATTCATGGGTTGGGTTGGACCCTTCCCTGGAGAATTGATGACGCAGGAGGGATGTGTGGGAATGAGCTGTTGTGTTTCGTGGCCGCATGGCGGCATGGGGCCCTATGCAAGGCAGGGCAGGGCGGTGCTTTTGTGAGCGGCAGGTTGACAGCTGGTTGGTGGTCGGGTGGTCGGGTGGGCGGCTGCAGGAACATGGCGGGCGTGCACCTGGATGAGGCTGAGGGTGATTATGACGATGTCGCTCATGGGGGGTGGTGTTGATCAACGGGTCGTTCTGCATACAGTGGTGGACCTACGGGATGCACACTTGGGTGCACCGCATGCCGAAGCCCAATGGTGGCGCCTCGATGTGCATCGCACCGAAACCCCACTATCAAGGGCAGCAGAGGAGACGGGGCCGCTGAAGGGCACTCTGGCTTCGTTGTCTCCACTGCTAGCCACTCATTCACACCAGCTTCGGGCCGCAGCCCGCCACTGCTCCAACCCGCTGCACACAGCAGCAGCAGCCCCCCCGCCCAACCGCCCCCCCCCTGGCGGGCCGCACCGAGCTGAGCGGGAGCATGGTGCCTCCAGCACATGAAAGCGGTTGGCGAAGCGGATCCACGGCCGAGTGGAACGCCGCAACCAGCTCTGGCCTAGCTGGTCAAAGCCGTGTGGCCGACTGCGCACCGCGTCTTAATCCCGGAGAGATGCAGGTGGCGGGACCGTACCCGATTTCCGTGCTTTGATAAGCGTGCCAAGCAGCCCTGTGGCCCCACCGCGCACCTGGCCAACAGGCCAAGAAGAGACTAGAAGGGAAGACAGGGGAAGACGTGGAGCAGGGGTCTACGCTGCACCGCGCCCGTGAAAACTGGAACGCTTACGCTATCTCGCCTTTTTGCGCCCACACCTCTCTTTCACCTCCTTCCCAGTGTAATGACAGCGTCGGCCGCCGGCGTCAACCACGCCCGTGGCCGTCGCACGCCCCTGACGCCTGCACCCCGCGCCTCTCGAACGGCCTAGCTCTCAAGATGCCTTGAAGACGTCGAAAGAACTCCGACGCCTTTAACTGCTTCTGTAATCTGAAAATCTGGAGCTTTGAAGATACCGTATGTATAATGATCTTAGGCGATCTTAGGGTTTGCGTTTCCGTTGGCCGTTGCCGCCGGCACCGCATTCCGGAAAGGTACTTTTTGGTGATCAACGGCAGGTGGAAACAGATCCGTCAAATTATGATCCTTAGCTCTAAAGAATTTGATTGCAAAGCAAGTGGCTGTCATTGCACCCGAAAATCTGACGCCACGCTTCTCGCCGCCTGCAGCCAAGGCCGTGTGACTTTTCCAGAAGCATGAGCCCCTCTGTGAAATTATTCCTCAGGCGCTAGGTTTGTCTAACGTTATCAGACAACTCTCTGTTTAGGCAGCGCGCACGACGGCGACAAACGCCATGGACGAACCGATTGGGCGCAAGGAGGTATGCGCACCTCGTGACACCGCGCGGATTCGTCCGCTGGCGTAGCTCAACGTGTTGATTGTGCGACACGTATGCGCCTTTGTGAACATGCTATCTGAAATCGATGGGACCTTGGCGTCCGCCTCCCGGCAGGCTATCCTTTT
This sequence comes from Pleodorina starrii, assembly GCA_030267565.1. Classification (NCBI taxonomy): domain Eukaryota; kingdom Viridiplantae; phylum Chlorophyta; class Chlorophyceae; order Chlamydomonadales; family Volvocaceae; genus Pleodorina; species Pleodorina starrii. Next base: position 166,245 of record BRXU01000057.1, on the reverse strand, counting down.
CCTTGTGGAAGTGATTACCCATGTGTTCCCCGCCGCCAAGCACAATCCAAAGCTTCGGGAAGTGCTCCAGGTGGGTGGCGGGATGGGTGGGTGCGGGATGAGTGGGTGGGAGGTGCTTCGGCTGCCCAGGAGGCTCAAGAACAAAGGCGTCCTCCACCGCTGCATGGCGGCACGTGCAATGGGGCACGTAGGGGCGCAGCAGCTCTGCAACACAGCAGGCGCACTAGGGCGCACTAGAGCGACATACGCCGGCACGGTTTCTGGGCTCTGGGGTACGGTGTCTGGTTGTTTCACGAGGTTTCCTGCTAGCCGTCCCTGCTAGCTCTCTATCTCTGGGCCAGGTGGCCCCCATCGGTCCGCTGTGCGCCACTGACGGGAGGGAGAGGGAGGGGGAGAGGGAGGAGGAGGGGGAGGGGCTCCGGCTGGCAGGGAGGGAAGGAGGGAGGGAGGGACGTGATGCAAAACGAGACAGACGCCGCTGCACGCTCTGCTCGCCCCGCCCGCGTTCTCAGAGCCTCTCGCCCCCGCCCCTCAGAAGCTGGACGGCAGCTTCACGGATGCGGAGCTGAATACACTGCTGCCCCTCCCGGCAACCTTCAAGACCATGGCCGACATTGCCCGCGCCGCCGCCGCCGCCGACTCAGGTCCAGATCCCGCCCCAGTCCCGCCCCCAGCGAAGCGAGCAAAGAAAGCCGTTGTCCCTCCGCTGTCCGACAGTGAGGTCGAGGGGCTGGTCCGGCGTGTGTTCGTTGTGTTGGTTGGCCACGTGGTCCAGGGAGGGACTGGGGCTGCGACTGGGGGAGAGGGGGTGGGGGCGGAGGGCCAGGACACGCAGCATCAGGACGCGGCGCCAGGGCCCTCGCAGCAGAGGCCACAGGCGGACAACGCGGCAGGAAACAGGAAAACCGCAACAGGAAACATGGCGGCGGCGGCGGCGGGGCAGCGGCAGCGGCACCAGACCGAGACTGAGACTGAGGCCGCTGCGGAGTGGTCGGCACTGTCGGAGGATCGGCGGCGCCGCTTCGTGGAGAGCATGCGGCCGGTGGTTGAGGTGTTGGGACAGCGGGAGAGGGCGGTGGGGCGGCCGCTTCGGGGGGAGGAGATGTTGCGGCTGCTGGACGACATGAAGACCACGCTGGCGCCGGGGAGAGGGGGCGAGGGTGAGGGGGCGGGGGAGGGGGGCCAGGTGTCGGCCCTGCAGCTGCTGACGCAGGTGCCGGATGAGACGGAGGAGGAGGGGGACGAGGAGGAGGGGGAGGAAGAGGAGGTGGGAGAGGAGGAGGAGGAGGAGGAGGAGGAAGAGGAGGAAGAGGAGGAGGAGGAGGAGGAAGAGGAGGAGTAGACGTTACACAACGGTTAGGGTAGAGGTAGGGATATGGGTAGAGGAAGTGCGCCCCGCCCACCGCCGCAAACCAGGTAACAGCAGCAGAACAATAACGATGAAGTTCGGCAGCGGAATCTCGCCCGCCCTTCCTCGCTCGCTGCTTCGTTGTTGGCAATGGCGGTGCAGCGGCTGTCCATTGGGGGGGCCCAAGGGAGTCCACCAGCCCACTGCAGGCGGAGCAGGCGGATGGCAGGCAGGCAGAAAGTGTACGAGCGACCTATCATGTCGTTGATGTCGGCTGCATGGGGCCGGGGCGGGCGGGCGGGCGGGGGGGCTGTGTTAAGGGACGGACCCCGATGGACCGCGAGGGCGAACGGTGGTCTGGAGAGGCGAGGCAGGGCGGTAGGGAGGGGGGGAGGGTGTGGGTGGACGCCGTGCGGTCCGGACGTTGGCACGCGGGGTAGGCAGGCCGCGGGATGGAAGGGAGACCGGCGGGGGCGAGGGCGGGGTTTTGGAGGGCGCCAGAATGCCTGGCTGCACCTCGCCGCGTCACGAAGCGCTGCACCCACTCCCCAACCCCCAACCCCCAAACCCCAGCCCGGGATCCCGTCCCGTCAGACGCCGTCCAATAAACCCAGGCGCGGGGGGAGGAGCTTGTGCCGTGTCAGGCAGCGGGTCAGGCCCGGAGCCGAAGCCGGAGCCGGTGTTGTGTGTCCGGCGTAGAGTAAATTTGCGTTGCGATGGTGGTGGTACGTAACATCGCTGGCGTTAGGGCCCCATCCCGCCTCCTTGGGTGCGCAGTCAGTGAGTCAGTCAGTCAGTCAGTCAGGTAGGCAGTCAGGTAGGCATGTAGGCAAGCGATGGTCACTCGCTTGTTGTTAGTTCAGGCAAGCACGACGGGGGTCGGCTAGGCGGAGAAGCTGAGAGATGCCTTCTCTGCGGGGACCCGCCGGTGTGTGTGTGGGGGGCCACCGTGTGGGCAGCTGAGGATGCGTGTAGTGGGGCGTTGTACTGTGGCCAGCGGGGCCTGGCTTGGTTCGATCCACAAATGGTGGGCGGGTGAATGTGAAGGGGGGGTGAATGCGCATGTGGCCCCATGCGGGCACATCGTACATATGCATGACAGTGGGTTCATGGTTGGTTGGTTGTTGGTTGGTTGATGCACTTTTGCCGAGTGGGTCTCTTCGGCTTTCTAACGGGAGCGCGGATGAAGTGGGGCGGTGGGTGAGGGTGAGGGTGCCACACCGCCGCGTATTCGGTGTACGTGGATGTCGCCACCGCCTGCTGGAGCCGACCACACACACACACACACACCCCTTGGCTGCGGTGAGTGCTTATGACCACCACCTGTGTGTGTGCGCCGCTCCGCCCACGAAGGGGGGTCTGCCGCCAGCCAAAGGACGCTCTCGCGGCCCTGAAAGAGATGCTCCCGGCCCAGCGTTACCGGTAACACGACCTGTTGAGCACACTTTCCCTGGAAAGAGGTGGAAGGGGCCACAGTGCCCCTTTGCTCGACCTGCAGCCTGCCCGCGCTGAGCAGCACTGCTGCAGCTCCAGGCTAACCAGGAAGGCCCACACCCCCGCCGTCCTGACCGGGCGGGGGTGGGGGTTGTCCCCGCGGCCCTCCCCCACCTCGGAAGGAGGCGGCTGACGACACCTCTCTCTGTGCCGAGGAAACGGGCTTGAACCGCCGCCGGATGGGAGGGCGGAAAAACGATATCGCTGCGAAGGGACAAAGACGGCGAAACAACCCCTTAACTACTGGAAACGGAACTATGTGAACTAGGGCCACAGCCCTCCCCAATGAAATCGCGGGAAGCTCAGATAGGCGGGTAAGGGCCCTGTGGGGTAGTTGAGCTACTCCTCCCTGCACCGGCCGTGCCAGTCGCTGGCACGCAGCAGCAGCAGCAGCAGCAACAGCAGCAGCGCGCATACCGAGTTACCGACCGGGCTCATGTACGGCGCGAGGCCACACCCGGATGCGCTCCCTCCGGTACCGGACCCCAGCCCCCTACAGGCATCTCACGTTCTCGCCTACCCGGAATCGAAACGGGGCGCCCCGCACCCGCTGCCTCCCTCCTTTCTAACCCCGAGGTTACCTGCATTGACCCCCCCTGCCCACACCCTATTGACCCCCCCTGCCCACACTCTATTGACCCCCCCTGCCCACACCCTACCCAGGTCAAGGGACCCCCGCTCCGGCCCCTGATCGGGTCCCGAGGAGATCCCAACCAATCAAGAGGAGTGGCGCTCGTAGGTTGCGGGCCCCCACCCCACTTCTCAGGCCGGTTCCCGCCATCTTCGTGCCGTACGATGCTGCAGTACACGCAGCCTGCCCGGGCGGCCAAGCCCCCCTGCCCTACATCCCTGCCCTTCCCGGCCACACAACCGGAGGGCCAACCAGCCGATCTGTGGTGCCCCCCCCACCCCAGACCCCACTCATCCCACCCCACCCCACCCCACCCTGAAGCCATGTTCCCCTCCCTGCTGCCTTAGATCTCGCACCCGGCTTTCGTACTGCACCGTTGACCCGTGCGCTTTGGGAGTTGCCCACTTCCTGCTCGTCTCCAACTTTACATCAACATCAACCGCAGACGGTGCGTGGCCTCATGCCCATGGGTTCCTCCTGTGATACCAGTACCGCACTATTAATGTTGCCAACCGGCAGCACCGGCAGCTTACTGCTCCGAACTCAACATTTCTCCGGGGTGCAACCGCAACATAGAGCTCCAGGTATGGCTCTGTACGAAACACACTATGTACTGACATGTACAAGTTATGTACGGGACATGACCTGTTTCCACGGACGCTTTGGAGGTGTACAAAGGGAGGACAACCCATGAAAGCCGTCCGGGCTAATGAACAAGATACCGTCCGGGGCTGAGTCAGTCAGTGCAAGTCGGAAGCTGGTGCAGCGTGCCGACCCCAACTCCAGCCCCAGCCCCGGCCAGAGTGCACAACGGGTGCGGGCGTGTGCTGCCGTGCCTCCTCAATGCAACGAACCGCACCGCCAACCGCACCGTGTGGCCTGTGCCCACGAGCAACACTGTGTACGGCAGAGCAGGACCTCCGGAAATCTGACAGGTGTTGTGGACCCAAACAACGAAACACCCCCCCTCCCCCGCAGCCCTCAGCCGCGCAGGCCTCCCCGTCCCCGTCCCTGAGGTCCCGCTACCGCCACCACCCCCCCAACTGACCCCGCCACCGCCACCGGGCCCCCATCTGACCCCGCCACCGCCCTCTCAACCGCCTCCGCCACGTCCTCCCAGAGCCCCGCCCCGCCGCCCATCCGCCACCCGAAGGAAACCTCGAGATGGCCGCATCCTACGCCGCCGCTGGCTGCAGCGGGCTCAGCTTGGCCATGGCCTGGCCGTACTCTTGCAGCAGCTGTACGGCGGGCTCGTCCGACTGCGGCGACGTGAGCGGCCCAGCAGGCGCCGCCGCCCGGCCCCTGTCCGGTGCCTCCGGCGGCCCCAGGTGCAGCGTGAAGCCGTCGTAGTCTTAGCGGGCGACAGCGCACACAGCGGCGGTACGGCACATGCAAGCAAAAGGGACGCGGATGGCAAACGGTGTTGGCGTCGTACGATGCGAGTGGAAAGGCAGGCATCAGCAACCGGCTGCGGTAGGCGGTAGGCGGTTGGGGACACCTCCGGTAGGGAATATGCTGCATCAGGTCGCGATCGGCAACGAGGGAGTACGGAACATTGTCGGGCGGTATCTGGGTTGCTGTTGACTGAGCCTTACGTACGCTGCCGCCATGCCTGCACCCGAATCCGCAAATGCAGGGCTTATGTGGTGGGGCAGCCAGGCAGGCAGCCAGCCCGCCTCCCCCCTCGCTGCACTTCCCTCCCGCCTCCCCCCTCGCCGCCTCCCGCCTCCCCCCTCGCCGCCTCCCGCCTCCCCCCTCCCCCCCTCACCCGGGTACTGCCTGGCGGCCGTCATCCAGGCGCACACCCCCGCCAGAGGGCCGCCTCCCTCCGCCATCTCCCGACAGCTGCCCAGGATCTGCAGCCAGACAGGCAGGTGGGCAGCCAGGTGGGCAGACAGGCAGGTGGGCAAGACGCCAGTCAGCCTAGCCACGCAGTTGACTGGACCCGTGAGCAAGTGACACGCACCCGCTCAGACCCGCCCCCTCCCCCCGTGGGTTGGAAAGGCCGCCAATGGGCCACACATTCAACCAGTGGGCACTCGGTCTACTTTCGTACCTCACCTCACCGCTCTCTCTAGTTTCCAGGCTTGTGGGCTTTTCTCACTGTTCATAGATGGCCATCCCCATTCGAACCCGGCGATTTCGGAATCTTCCATCCATCAATTGCAATACATCGGGGTCCGAACATGCTGGTTGGCTCGAGAGCACTCGATGCCTCCGTGCAGCGGCATTTACATTCGTACGTATGCGGATCTGCCGCACAGCCGTACTACAGCCTGCCCACCGGGTGGGACAACTGATTGCTGACGTGTCGTGCCGTACCTCTTTGAACGCCTCCTCACGGCCCATGTTTTTGGTGCAGTCGGGGCCCGTGTAGCGACCGGGCTCGCGCTTGCCGAACTCTGCGAGCGGTGGCGGGCGGGGCCGCGGATGGAGCGGGAACGGACACGGACACACCCGGAGAGGGGAGAGGGGATGGACGAACGGACGGAGGGGGAGGGGTGCAGTCAGGAGGCGCAGGAGCGGTTCGGAGCCCGTGTATGTGAAGCGCAGAGCGGCGGCACAACAGCCCCCCCCCGATTGGGGAGAGGGGAGGCGGGGACCAAGAATTGGGTTGTGGCGCTTGTTGCAGGCAGGCAGATTGGGTGCGTCCGTTGGTGCAATGCAAGTGCAAATACGCGGTAGGTGCACCTTTTGGTACTTGGCATGGGGATATGGGGAAGGGGGGTGGGGACGGCATCCCTCCCAGGCCTTTCCCTCCCTGCACCGCACCTCCCTGCACCTCACCTGACACGACCAGCGGCTTCAGCAGCGGCACCCCGCCACACAGCGCCGCGTGGCTGCGGATCCAGTTGCGAGTCCACCGCCTGAACCGACACCACACCACAGCGACACGACAGGACGAAACGGGACGTTACCGGGGCACACTCACATGGGTTTGCGGTGCAGCAGCGCGTAGTGGTCGGCCGATCGCACTGTGGGCCGCCGATCGAAGCCGGTGCTGCATCCATCCGCCTTGTAGCGCGGAGCTCTACCAGTGGGTAGGGATATGCGTTCATGCAGCTAACCTCCCCTCCCCCCGCCCCGCCGCCCCCCCCCCCCCCCATCTTCGGACGGGCCAGACGGCTGCGCCCCCCGCCCCCCCCGCCCCTCCCCTCCCCCCCACCTGATGTCTTCCCTGCTGGAGTCATGTGGCATCCATGAGTCCGGGTAGAGGTGGATACACACCATGTCCACGGAGCGGCCCAGAGCCACCCAGTCGGCCCCCAGGCGGGAGGCGGACTCGAACGGGTTGTACGACAGCATGTCTGTACGGCAAACACACAGAGGCACGACATGGCGCACGACATCATTATGATGGTTATGTCCACGCAGGGGAGAGGGTGATCGCCGTACGTTGCCGTACGCTCCAGGCAGCAGGCCCTAGCGCGGCAGTGCACTGGGACCGGACCGGGCGGCCGCGTGGAGAGCAGGTGCCACACACTTCACTACACAACACAACACCACAACACAGGTGCCTACAGTACAGTACAGTACAGTACATCGGCGCCGGAGAGCTGGCTGCCGTACAGAGCGAAGCTTGGGTACATGGGTGATAGGCTCAACATCATCATATGTTCATTGGTTCATTGGGCGGCTGTGCCGGCGGTCCGTACCTCCGTACCTCCGTACATAGCTACGTAGCTACGTACCGGGTGAGCTCGGGCCGTAGAATCCCTCGGTGCCCAGCGTGATCAGGTGGTTGCGGTCCAGACCCCGAACAAAGTCCGCCGTGGAGGCCACCCACTCCTGAGGGCGGGGGAAGAACCGGGAGGTCGCCACACGTACGATCAGTTAGGGTGCGGTGGGTCGGTGGGTCGGTGGGTCCGGATGACCGCTCCACTCCACTCCACTCCGCTTCGCTCCGGCCAAGAGCGGTGGTGGGCTCAGGATGTCAGAAGGAAGGGTGGAAAGGAGCCAATGTCGCGACGTGACGTGACGTGACGAGACATGACAGGACGTGGCCGCCCCCACCCCCAAGCAGAGACACACACACACACACGAGTACGCACGCACGCCCCAGCCAACACCCGGCGCGCACTCTTCCGCAACCAGGCAGACTGAGACCGCCCGCCGTCCATTCGCCCCTGTAGCCGCCCACCCCCATACCTCCCACCTGCAGTACTCGGTCTCCCTCCCCAGGGTGGGCTCCCTCGGGGCAGCGCGGCTCGTTGGCTAGCTCCCAGCCCAGGATGGTGGGGTCCTGGGCGTACGGCACTCCACTGAGGCTGTTGACCCGACCCACCACCGCCGACACCGCTCGGCGGAAGTTGACCCTCATGTCCGGATCGGTGTAGAAGAGCGACGTGGGGTACTTGCTGCGGGTGGGTGGGTGGTTGCGTCAGGAAGAGGGTGCAAGCAGCGAGTGAGGTCAAGGGGCGAATGAAGCCAGGTGAGGTGAGGTGAGGTGAGGCGCACACATGGTGAGCATTGGGCGACACGGTAGGGGGGGGGCGTTGTGAGCGCACTCGCTCGCTCACTGCCGAACTGGGTCGGGTCGGGTCGGGTGGTATGGGGTCGGGTGAAAGCTAACAGCCCAACTGCCCAAAGCACGCCAAGCGATATGTGCTGGGTTCGGGTGGACCGCGAATCCCATTCATGTGTTCAAGGTTCATGGGACCCCAGCAGAGCTCTCAGGGGGGCTGCAGCTGCAGGGGGCAAATCACAAGTGCATACCGGCATACTCACGTGTAGTCGTGTTGCTTCTTGTCCTTGATGCCGTACTTCCACCTGTCGGCATACGTCAGCGCGGGCGTTGAGCATCAGCCGATGTACAATCTGTGTAAGTGTGAATGCGCTTAGTTTGCCTACTCATATGCATCGCACACCCACAGTGTCGTGCATGTCGTACCTGACGTAAGCGGGCATGCCGCCGTAATCCGCCCAGTAGTTCGTGAGGGACAGCAGCAGCCTGCAAGGAGGGGAGGGGAGAGGAGGGGAGGGGAGCGAAGGGGTGATCGCGGCACACGAGTGAGACAAACAAAAGCCCCACGAAGGAGTGATCGACCAATCAGTTGTTGTAACTGTAACGAACTATCCGTCCCCGAATCGGTGCTTGGTTGTGGCGCAAGGTTTCGGGCGCGGGCTCGGGCGGGCGAGGCACGCATCCGCCCACCTGATGCCGCGCCGGCCCGCCTCCACAATGAGCCAGTCCAGTCCCGCAAACACCTTGTCGCTGAATTTGCCTGCGGGCAGGTGGGCAGGTGGGCAGGTGGGCAGGTGCGATTGCCGAGCTCTACTCTTCCATCCTGCCCCATCCTGCCCCATCTAGTAGCTCCATCCACAGAGCTCCATCCAGGGGGCGGAGCGCATTCGGGCCGGTCCGCAGGTCCCGCCCTCACCTCGCCCCGCTGCCGCATCCAGTAGCTCATAACAACCCGACGACAACCAAGCAGCACAAACCACCACCCACCTAGCACCCACACGGCCTGCAGCACACACCCGCCCAGTCAGCCGCCTACCCAGTTCCGGCTGCAGCGCATTCCACTCCTCGGCTCCATCGCAGAAGGCCCAGCACCTCAGCACGGTGAGCTTGAGCCGCTTGGCGTCATCCAGCACCTCAGTCACCATCGGGCGCTGGCTCTCATCAGCGGAACGAGTCTGTGGGCACCGGTGGGGCAGGGCAGGGCAGGGCAAGGTACCAGAAGCCCGGCACACGGGCTGCTTGTTACCGTACGTCGAAGTTGGCAATGTGCAAACGTACGGGGATCACCATCAGAGACATTCACAAATGCGCAAATTCAGTAAGACCCAGTAGCGGCAGCAGCAGCAGCAGCTTCGTCGCGGAGTGGACCAACCCGAGCCGACCGAGCGACCGACAGACCCGCGGGTCGTTTGGGATGTTTGCTCGCTCGCTCGCATCGCGTGGCACGCCGCCAAAGTGTTGTTGTGTGCGGCTGAACCTCATAGCTGCTGCTGCTTACCAGAAGGTAGTGACAATTTGTGCCGGCGAAGTAGAAGGGCCTGTCCCCGGCATACAGCCCTGCACCCCTGGCGCGCACGAGCTGCATCTCGCGTCTGTAACAGTGATACCGGTAGGTGGGAGTCTTCTCCGGAATGAAGTTCCCTACGCAAACCTCAGGTCTATGCAACCTTGTGGCAAAGTGATTTCTCCAACCCGCTTATAAGTAGTAAATGTCGTGCACTCGCGCCCTTCGATACCTGGCTCCCTTACTTCGTATACAGCTGGCTAGAGTTGTTGTGTACGCCGGGATTGCCCTTTTACGAAACCTTTTACGAAGTGCGACAAATGGCACCTTGCAAGCGTTCGACTAGGTTCGTTCGAACTAGTGCAACTACTTCGCTCGCGTCGAGAACGCGGGGCAATCGAAGCAACCGTAGAGCTACGGGTTCGAAGTAGCCAGGCGTGTAATTTGATAGAATGTCGCCTCCGCGTTGCAAACAAGGTTAGGAACGAAGCGACGAACCCATCGGCCGTAAGTTCCCTCGGCTGCCCACAGTATGCTCTTGGGAGCGGTACGTATCACCGCAATCCGTCCAGCGGCATCCAGAGGCTATAGAGCTTTGGAGTCCATTACGGTCTAGTAAGGCGCCATGCCCTCAGAGACTCATCAATGGTCTCGGGAAGGACGTCCGATGGGCTTCGGCCGCCCCCGAAGCATGACAGCGGTCATGTTGCCTGAAATGTACGGCAACCGCTATCGTTATCGCCACCGCTACCGCCTACACAGATGGAAGCTGGATTCCGGCAGCCCGCCCTGGGTGCCCGCTGCAAGGCAGCTAGGAGGAGCTGCAACGGCCAACTCCAGGCGGCGTCATTTCGGGCTACCCCCAACAGCAACAACAACAACAACAAAAACGACAAAACGAGAAAACAAAAGCAGCAGTTAAGATTGGTAGCTTGTAAAAACAATCTCCACAACAACCCTAACCAGCGCCAAAGAAAGGCTTCCTTCCGCAGCCTTCCTTCCGCATGCTGGGGGCGCTACAATGACGGATGATGTGGGGTGGTATGTTATGGCATGGGTACATCCCGCACGCCGCAGGGCTCACCCTCGCCCTCACCCGCCCATGCGGTGATACGCTTTGACAACTGCTTACACGCCTCCCACGAGGGGCAACGTGGCGGTGGCGGTCCCAGTCTAATCTGCGAAGGATGTGGCATAAGCGTTGGTCGGTCGGTAGGTCGGCTGAGCAGTGCCGAGCGGCTTGCACCGTTGCATGAGGCAGTCAGTCAGTCAGTGCATCAGGCGGGCAGGCGGGCGAAATTCCTCCCGGTCGGCCATTCGCGACGCAATCATAAGGGAAGGCGACTGCCGTATCGACACGGGCTGGGCCCCTGCTGCACCCTACCCGCTACCCCACCCCATCCCGCCCCACCTCGCTGCACGAGGACGCATTCGGAACAGTGGCTCAACAGCCAAGTGAAACGCGGCAGCAGCAACAACAACAACAGCAGAGTGCGAGCGAACGCGTGCCTCTGTGCACGACGTGCGCACTTCGTGCCGCGCAATATGCCCGACAAGATTTAATTGTTTATCATCAGGTGATTGTGCGCAATATCCGCAGAGCTCCTAAAGCCGTCGCTCTCCCTCCGCTACATTATCTTCTTTTTTACCCTAAACCACGACCGACTCGAGTGACCCTAAACCACGACCGACTCGAGTGACCTAAGTCAGCTTCCCTAGGGTGAGGTTCCAAGTGTGAGACCGAGCTGATAAGGGTAACCACGCGCATATCAACTGCGCAGCTTGAACCTCAACCCTTGTGGCACCTGCCTCTCACCTCAAACATGCCTAAACAAACGCCCTGCCGCCTTGGGGCCCACAAACAAACGGAAGCCCTCAATGCCAGCGTGTCGTCTAGCTGCCTACTCTCATCTCTCGACTCCTGTAACAGGCTGACAGCACCACCGTTTGTCCTCTGCCCTAGGTCGGCTCTCGCGCCCCTCTGAACTTGCCCTACGACTAGGGCGCTAGACGCCCGGTGCCTAACACTTGAGAGGTCCGCAGCCAACCTCGCCCACAACCACCAGTGCCCTGCCTTCGCGCCGCCCCAGGTCTTGTTTCGTTGCATCTCTTCAACCATGGCCTCCAAACACCAGGGGGCCGGGCTGCTGCAATCCTTCATCCCGGTATCGGCTGTGAAAGGGCGCTGTCCATCGCCGCCGCCACTGAAGCTGGGGCCGGGCCAGTCGCAGCAGCCGGTGCAGCGACGCGGGAATCTGCGTTCCCACCACCACCACAGCTGCCCAACGCCTGCTGCGCTTGGGCTTTCTCCGCCGCGTCTGCCAGCTCCTCCAGGGCCTTGACCGTCAGCTCCACAGCCCACCAGCCGCCCACAGCGCCCGGCCCGTGGGCCAGACGGCACGACACCAGGTACAGTGCCCGCAGGCGAGCGGGCGGCAGCGCCCCCACCACCGCCAGCAGCCGCTCCAACCGCCGCTGCTGCCCACCGCCCCACTGCGAACCATCCTCGCCCGCGCCCTTGCTCCCTGTCCCCTCCTGCTGCTGCTGCTGCGAGTGCTCACGGGTCGGCGCTTGGTGGCCCGTGTGACAGGTAAGGGCCTCCGCCGTTGCGGTCCCAGAAGCTGCCGCCGGGACCGGGCCGCTTCGGCTCGCCGAGGGCGCTGCCGCACCCGCGGGCGCCTCCGCGCCGCTATCAGGCGGGCCGGGGTGAGGGCCATCTCTACCCCCAGCCGCAACCCCGGCAGCGGTCTTGCCCGCGGCATGACCGACTTCAGAGGCAGCGGACGGCCCGTGAGCCCCACCCTGCCGCACGTGCACCTGCTGCAGCAGGTGGCGGCTGAGCAACCCCCGCATGTGGGCGACCAGGCGGAAGGCGTCGAAGGCCGCCACCGTCACCAGCGCGGGGTCGAGGTCGGGGTAGGGGTCGGAGCCGGGGAGAGCTTGCAACTGCGCCTGCACCGGCACCTCAGCGGGTGCTGGAGAGCGGCGGTCGCAGGCAGATGTCGGCAGCGCTGCAGATGCTACGGTGGGTGCTGGTAGGGTCGACGGCAATGCTGCGGCGGTGCAGGGCTGAGCGGTGGCAGTACCCGCTTCCGCCGCCGCCACGGAAGGCGCCCCGGCCCCGGTCAGGCCAGGCGTGTGCTGCTTCTCCGCCACCGCCGCCGCCGTGCATGCTGCGTCCACCCAGTTACCGAGCGCCAAGTTCCGACGGGCTCTTCGGAGCGCCGCCGCGGTGATGAGCGGTGGGACCGATGAGCCGCCGCCCCCACCGGGAGGCGGCCAGCAGTCGGGAGGCCGTGCAGCGCAGCTTCGGTCGTTGGCGCCGCTAGAGCTGCCGGCTGCCAACGGCTTCGACCCCAGCCGCGTCGGGTCCTCCCGCTGCTGTGGCTCCCCGGCGGGACAGACAGCCGCGCCCATGCCGGCCGTTGCGGCGCCCGCGCTCGGCCCGACCGCCTGCGCCTGGCCCTGTGCCTCCGCCACTGCCTGAGGGCCCGGCGGGCAAGCCGCCCCCCTCGGTATCGCGCTGCGCACGTCGGCTGAGTCCAAGTGAACGCCCGATACTGCCGCTGACGATGGTGCCGCAATCGTAAGTGCAGCCCGACTAAGGTGCTCGCCACCGTCACGCAGCTGCCGTCCCTGATGGTCGCGCTGCCCCTGCGATTGCTGCAGCAGCTGGCGTCCGTCTGCCTCGAGGCATCTGGGGTGGGCCTGGTCCGGGGCTCCGGCTGCTGGCTCCGACATGCCGCTGGACGCTGCGGTGCGGGTGTGGGTGTCGCCCTCCACCGCCGCCTCCACCTCCGCTCCAGCTTCCCCAGCTTCCGCCTCGGTCTCGGAGTCGGAGGTGGAGCCGGGCTCGGAATCGGCTGGCGTCTGGCGACGACTGCCCGCCCGCAATAGTATCGAGTACAGCTGACGGCTGGGTATGCGCCACCTAGCCGCAGGGGCGGGGGCGGGCCGGAGCTGCAACCCGTCCGCCTGCAGGCCCTGCTTCAAACCCAACTGCTGCGGCTCAGCATTTTCGCAAGGGGGCAACTCCCTGCCAAGCCCCCCCACCGCTGCCGCCGCATACTGCTGCTGAGGACGACCGCCTTGCGGAAGCGGCAGCGACGCGGGCCCCCGTGCAGATGCCACCGGGACGCCCGTGCTGCCGCCGCTGGCGCCCAGCCCGCCCTCCCCCCCGACCTGGCGCCGCTGCGCGCCCCCCACCGCAGCTGCTGCCACAGCCTTTCTGGCTTTAGACCGCTCTGCGAGGCTCTTCAGTGTTGCATCAAACCTTGGCAGCAGGCTGAGATGGCGGGGGAGAGCGAACTGCGGGACGGGGACCGGGGGAACCTCGCCGTTCGCGGCTGTTGCAATGGCTACCGCGGCAGCAGCCGCGTCGCGGTCTGCGGGCACACGGGACGCCCCCCAGCGGAGCAACTCCGCAAAGGGCGGCAGCATCCTCTGGATATTGGCCGGAATGGACCGCCCGGGCTCGGACCTGCGCGCGGGTGGGTGGGTGCCGGGGTACAGCAGGGAACAGGGCAAGGCAAGGGAGGGGGACGGTTAACGTGCTGTCGTCCTGGCCCCTTACGATGCCTCCCAACCCTCTTCCCAGCGCTGTTCTGCCCGCCCCTTTTCATCCCCCACAATTAGCCAGCTTGCCCTCGTCTCATCTCCTCTTGCCATCTCGGCCATCTCTCCGTCTCACCCGACTCCCCCCTGCCCCGGCCCGCCTGCCCACCTCTCCGCCGCCATGGCGAGCATGATGACCGTCATGCAATGACATGCGCAAGCGGCCACCACGTGCCAAAACTCCTCAACGCTCAGACCCCGGGTCGACTGGAGCACCGGCGCCTGTTGCTGCTGCTGTGCCGCCTGGTGCAGCGGCGGCGTCCCGGCCCTGGCGCCGACCCCGCCAACGCGCCCCGAACCACAGCCGCCAATCCCGCCTGCCGCTGCCGCTGCTGCCATCCTCGCAATTGATTCGTGCGCCGCCTCCATCCGCGCCTCCGCCTCCAGTCGCTGTGTCTCCGGCACTGCTTCGTGCAGGAATAGCTTTAGGAGCATGAGCAGCTGGTTGGCCAACTGCATGGACGGGCCAGTGGGATTGGTCGGTGGGGTGGGCGGGTGAATGGGCGGTCGCGTGGCAGCGGTCGCGGTCATGACATGGTGACAAGGTCCCGGGGCAGCAGGGTGTGTGGTCAGGCGGGGCCGGGGCCCGCGGCCGGAGCAGTCGGGAGGGGAGGGATTACGATGCTTGCGGTTGCTCCAGTTGTTAGGCGGCGCTAACGACCCTGCGGATCTCAAGACCACAGCGGCAACCAGGCGGCCCTGGCACCCCGCACTGGCTCACCCAGCTGCGCACGCACGCGCACAGCCGCGTCAGCCCAGCCCACCTTGGCGGCATCCTCCTGCGGCACCTTAGACAGCTTCACATATGCGTGCTGGATGTACTGCACCTGCAGCACCCGCAGATGGAGTGGAACGCAGTCCAGCTGCCTGCAGGCGGGGGGGTGGGCCGGACGGTCGGAATGGGTGGCTTTGGGGGTTGGGCCGAGAAAGTGGGAGGCTGGGAGGAATTCGGGATGCACCTTGCATCATGACCCTCCCATCCCATCGAACCCCACCCTCCTTCACCATACCAACTCTAACGCCAAACCCCAACCCCCCTCTTCCGCTCCCACTCCCACCTGCAGCACTCCTCCATGGTGAGGACGACGCTGGCCTGCGGGGCGGGGGGGGAGGGGCAGCGAGGTACGGTGTGGGGCGGTGCGAAGTCGGAGGTTGCAGGGTTGCAGGCAGGGAACGGAAACGGGGTGGGCACTGGGCAGAATGCAGTGACATGCTGGGGATGCGGGACGCGAGCTGCGTACAGCTGCAGGGCGCTGAGGCCCTCGCCAGCCTGTGGCTGCCAGCCACCCAGGCTGTCTGCCTCCCCATTCTCAGAGGCCAGGGCCATTAACCTATGCCCCATTTCGCACTACTTCCGACTCCCACTCACCCGTTCGAATTCCCCTGCCTCATGTCCCCGTCCCCCCTCACCCCTCCCCGGTCTCCCGTCCCATCCCAAACACCCCGTCAATATCCGTATCAGGTGTGTCTCCTAAGTCCTGGATCCGGTTGCCCACATCGCCCCCGTCCCTCCGCTGTGGTACCTTCTCGATTAGCCCCCCTGCCTACCTCACCTTGCGCATGTCCCTGTACTCCGACTTGCAAGCCAGCGAAAGCACCTCCTTCGCCTGGAGGCTGTAGCCCACAGAGCTGGCCACGTACCACCAGGTGTACCACTCTTGAGCAGCCAGCGGAGAGAGCTCGGGTGGAGGAGGCACAGCGAGGGGCACCAGGGGGAAACCGCCGCTGCCTGGTTCACTCCCCAGGCCGTCGCCGGCGCCCGCCCCATGAATACCGCTGCCGCCGCGAACCATGCAGCCCGATGCGCCGCCTCCGCCTCCGCTGCCGGTCCTGTCGTCACCACCACCGCCGCCGCGGCGCTCACAGCCGATCCCCTGGCCTGTGCCGCTATTGAAACCGTCGCCGCCGCTACGTCCCGCTACGCTCCCGTCTCCGCGTGCTGCGCCCGCGCCTGCAGATGCAGCTCCGCCAGCAGGTGGCCCGATGGTATCCCGACCAGCCGCCCCACCAACCGCAACCTGGCCGCCACCCGCTGCAGCGCCAGGGGCTGGTCCACCGCTGGACACACCACCACCTCGGCCGACACCACAAACATCCACACCGCCAGCCGCCACGGCGCCCACCGTCGCCACAGCAGCGGCCGGTGTCGGTGCTGTGGCGCCTACCGGGGTGGTAGAGAGGGTGGGAGTGGGAGAGGCAGTGTTTTCAAGAGCAGGGTTGACAAAAATACTCATAATCCGAGGACGTTAAGCATTATGTAGTACAATTATTGGGTGAGGCCATGTGCACAAACCCGTTTTGGCTGGAGATTATAACATTATCGCTATTTGCTACCTCCTTATCGCTATTTGCCAAAATTTTTGAGGTACCTTCAAGCCGCTTTAAGTCGGGCGCCCCTGGGAATCCCCTGTTTAGTCCGTGTGGAAGTTCTAGACATCCCTCATACTAACCGCAAAAGGTCACGAGCAACCCCTGCCGAGCTCAAACCAGCTTGGGTCGATATTAGTACCGGTAATCTCGACCCTCGATGCCCAAGCACCGAAATCGGCAATATTACTGTTAATGCATGTGGCACACATGCAACTACTACAAGAATGTACAATCGATGCGCCGCCTGTCGTTAGCACTGTTAGACTTTAACGTTGTAGGTATACGGCGGCTGCGGCCGACCTGCCGGTTGCCGCACATATAAAGGAGAACTATTTTCGGTCTCCGATAATACTGCACAGTACTGTATTGTAGTATAGTACGCTATTATGTACGGCGGTCGTAAATACCGGTAGTACCATCATCGCTTGATCGGGTTTCATCTATGTACAGGACTTTAGGATGGACTGCCATGGCTATATGTTGGACAAGTATATTTAATCCTTCATGTCACATTTAATTCTGCGTGTACTTTGTTCGACCTTGTCAGTTCGTCCTAAGTCCTGTACGAAACCAGTACAGTATTGTACTCAACTACGATTATTTTCTAGTTTAATATGCCGGCCAATCCAAAGTGAGAGCGAAGCCTCCTGCGCTCTTACCGCGAGACGCTGCTGGGCCTGCAGCCGCCGTGCCAAGCAGGCGGGGCGAGGGGTGAGGGCCAGGCCCCCCGCCACCACCGTCTGCCTCTTGAGCCACCCGGGCCTCCGGGCGGGCGGGCAGGGATTGGCTGCCTGCGCCGCCGTCGCTTCCGCCGAGGGCGCCGCTGCCACCGGCGGGGACTCCGGCTGCAGTGCTGCCATCGTGAAGCCTGTCTGGATGGACCACCCTGGGCGCCGAGACCGCCACCGGCACCGCTGCTGTGGCGGCGGTGGGGGCAACGACAGCCGCGGCGAGGCCCGCGGGTCCGCCCCTGGCGGCGAGCTGCTCGGGTTCCTCCTGGTACACGACCCGGGAGCAGGCGGTGTGCAGCGGCTGCAGCTGATGCGGCTCCTGCCCACCCAGCTGCATCGGTGTGTCCCGCACCTCCGCAGTCGGACCACCCGTACACGTCTCACCAGGAGGAAGACCACGCGGCAGCACTGGCGCCTGCTCCGGGGGCAACACCGGCTGCGGTGATGGAGGCTGCGGCGGCGCCGGCGATTGAGAGATACCCCCAGCGGTGCAATGCGTCCCTCCATCACCCGGCACCTGCTGCATCTCTTCGCAGGCGGCGAGCAACGGAGAGGCCGCAGGCTGTCGTGCTTCGAGGACGGGGGCGCCAAGCGCTCGTGCCGCCCTCGCACCCGCCGCCGCAGTGCTGCCTTCGGCCGAGCGCGTCCCGTCACCTCCGTTCGCGTCCGTACGCTGCAAATGTAAAGCCGTGGGCTCATGTCCCGGTGCCCTGGCATCCCGAGCTGCCGAGTCCTCCACTGCCGCCATCTTCTCCGCCGGTTCTGGGTCGTGCCCTTCATCCGCCCGGTCCAGTTGCTGCTGCTGTGGTGGATGCGGCGCTTCCGGCTGCTGCTGATGTGGATGCGGCGCTTCCGGCTGTTGCAACTGCTCGCGCCGACTGGCTACGCCCTTGGTCAAGTCAGGCGTATCTGCCGCGCGGCCGCCGCATGCTTGGCCCGCAGCCTGCGCACCCGCTGTAGGAGCGGCATTAGTCGCAGTGGCAGGTGGCGCTGCAACTGGCATCCGCGAGGCTGCGACAAGGTTCGCGCATTCGTCTACCATATCGTTCACGCCCCATGATGTTGCTGTTGTTGGTGGTGGTGGTGCTGCCGCCGCAGCCGCCGCATCGTTCGTGGGCTTCGCTGGCGCCGCGCTCCCAGGAACCTCGGACGCACGCCACGCCGCCTGGCCCGACGATGTCGACGGCGCTCTGTTGGCGGCCCCACCTGCCGCTGTCGTCTTGCCGCCCCAGCCGCCAGTGCTTACGGTTGTCGGCGGCATACGCGGGTAAGTTGCGGTCTCCCGCGGCGCGGCCTCTTTGCTAACCCGTGACTTTGCTCGGTCCCGGGAGCCGCTTACAGTTGCAGCCGGCGCGACAGGTGTCTGCGCCCGCGGCCCTGCTGCGGCCGGTCCTGGAGCTGCTGCCGTGCAGTTACCGGGAACGGCACCCCCATCAGATAACCTGGGGCGTTTCGACGGACGGGGCCCCACAGCCGGCGAGTCGCTGCGCTCCGCCGGCGCTGAGCCACTGGGCAGCGGCGCCTCAGCGCCATTCGGGGCCAGTGAAATCGGTGGTGTGGCGCTCCTGCGCAGGCTCCCCGGCGTGGTGATACTGCCGCCAGCAATGCTGCCAGCTCCAGCAATGCCGCCGCCGGGACCATTGTGCCACTTGGCCACCACGCCCTGGCCCGCTGCACCTGTTCCTGTCGCAACCATCGTCGCCACAGGCACCGCGCCATTACTGGGTGACTTGCCCGGCGACTCTGTTTCCGCTGTCAGCCGCTGGAGGGACACATCCACTGACGGCGGCCTGCTGCTCCCGCCGTCGGCACCGCCGCCGGTTGTTTGAAGGCCGCCTTCGTCACTGCCGCCGCCGGTGCTGCCTCGGGTGCCCAAAGCACCGGCGCCGCTGCCCCCACGTCTGCCGCGCCCGCCACGTCCGGTGCTGCTGACGCTGCCACCGCCGCCGCCGCTCGCATGGGACGGCCCCGCGGCCTTTCCACGATGCTTCGGCAGCCTGACGTGCTCCTCCCCCGTGGGGTGCCGTTTGCCGAAGTGCACAAAGTTGACGCCCAGCGCGACATCGTGCACCTCTCCGTCCTTAAAAGTTACCTGCGGCGCGTGCGGCGGGCGATGACGTGGAGGGGCAAGGTGAGGTGAGGTGAGGTGGTGACAGCGGTCGTGGCAGCAGTGGACAACAGTTGCTGAGGCGACGGCGACAGAGACGGCTGGGGCTGCGGCAGGTGCTCACCTCGAGGTGCCCCGTCTTCGGGGAAATTGATGTGATCCTGCCGCTGTACCAGTGGCCATACCCCAGCATGCTGTTGGGTTTGTACTGTGTGTCATGGTCGTCCTTCCACGGGTCGTTCCACCAGAGAACCTGGGGAGAGAGGCCGGTACAGTGGCGTGCAAAGCGACGCGGAGATGTTTGGGAGGGGTGCGTTGGGCATATCAGGACGTAACGAGGGCGGCTGCGGAACAAGCGCCCAGCCGGAATGAAGACTCCTCCCCAAACCTCCAATGACGCCCCCAATGGCTAAAACCACCCGGGGGGAGGGTGAGGCAGCCGGAAGACGCCGACGCGCCTTGCCCTTCTCAACTTGCTACTTCGTACCCCTCGGGCCTCGACTCACGCAGATCCCCATCAACGCCAGGAGCCCGCCTTCCCCCCCTCCCAGCTAGATGCGACCTGGGACCGTCCCCGGGGACTCTCCCGGTAAATTCACCCTCGCCTCACCTGCACTTTCTTCTTTATCAGGTTGCCAGCGTCAGGATCGCAGTAGCGCCTGAAAAAGGCCACCATCCAGTCGCCCAGCGGAACCTGTGGCAGCGGCAGAATCATCGGCATACGCCACGCACCAGGTCCGCGTCGAAATCGTCTTACAAGGCAATATTGGTCCCTAAGAATCCACAAGTTGACCGCCCATCCTCATATCGTACATGACACCATCACGGCACATCCGCGGCGGGGTAACAATGAAGTTACCCTTCATAATTATGAGGGGGGTGCACACGACCCGTCCCTGACACTCGACACGGCCATACGGGACAATGCTGGGGCTATGCGGTCCGAGCTCTGCCGTCGTGTCCCTCACCAAACTACACCCACATTGCGTAGTAGGGGCACTGAAACTGAAGGCTGCCTCAAACTGACACTTGGTGCGGGCAGTACCAGGTGCCCGCCTCACCTTCTGCACAACCTCGCCCTCGTCCCCAGCTTCTCCGGCACCCGCAGCTGCTGGTGCCCGCCGCAGCACCATGACGGATCTCTTGACCAGCTTATCCGCCTTCCTCTTGCTGCGCAGTTCCGGTGGGGCCTGCCAGCCGGGGTTCTGCCGACGGTGGCAGTGCACGTACCAGTCTTCCAAATTAAACAGCGGACCGGGCAGTGGGGGCTGAGCTGGCGGACCGAAGGCCGGTGGCCGGGATGCGCACGGGCAAGAGGAGTTGCTCTGACTGCAGCTGGCGCTGCCGCCAGGACTGGGCTGATGACTGCGGCAGTTGTCGGTGGCGGCGTAACCCTCACCGCTGGCGTGGCGATAGCCGGGGACCTGGCCAAGCCGGTCGACGCAGATGGGACAGTAGCAGACCTGTGCCGAGGCAAGGAAGGGCCGTCGGGTGGTTAGGGCTGCCTCCAGGCATCGGGACGTCGGAGCAGCCTGCCACTGCTGCTGCAGCTGAAAGAGGCAGTGGGGCCTTCAGGGTTAATCACGGCAACTGGCATACTCAACCGTCCCCCTCGCTTACGCTTGAACGCGTGAAAGAGGGTTACCAGGGCGATGAGCCTGTCGGGGCAGGAGCCTGTCCAGGCCTGCCCTGGGGGAAGGCCGCCACTGGCAAGAGGTAATTAAAACAAGACCACAGCGGAGGGACGTAGGCGACCGGGAACCCAGCCAGAGGTGCAACTGAAATCGGGCCGCAGCCGGAGCCCTTACTATCACACCCATCTGCCCATCGATTATGGCCGACGCTCACCACAAAAATGTGCACCACGGCTGCAACATGACCACCAAGCAAGTCACCCTTTATGCCGTTGCAAGAAAGCCACACAGGGGCCGGCAGGCACGTCTGCTGTGCATGAACCAAAGTCTGCCAGCCGTCCTGTTCCTCGAATCGAGGTCCCTGCGAAGTACAAAGTGCTGCCGTAAGTCAACCTAAAGCTTGGGTAAACTGGTGATGCCTTCAGCGCTTAGCTTACTCCTAGGCTGTTGATTTCCATGGTCAAGCCGGACCATCGTTTAGGCCAAGGCGGAGAGGGGTGGACATCAATACCGACGGCTGCAGTATGGTGACCTTCGGTGACTGCTTATCAGGCATTTAACCAAAGGCTAGCCAACTTCTACCGCTTAGACAAAGAAAACGCAATCAGCATATAGAATACGATAACATACGGCACAGTTGGTTGTGCAACTGAATCAAAAGCACTACACACACCCAAAATAACCCGCGTTTCTACTGCATATCCAATCAGTCCCCTATTCTGCAAACACGTTATCCCCTTGCGTCATCAACACCATAAGTATGGCTTCCATACAGAATGCTTTCACACTTTTGACGGGGGCGGAGCAGCAGCTGAACAAGAAGAAGAAAAACAAGAAGCCATCTGCGAATGGAAACGCGCCTCAGGCTGCGCTTACACCTGCTCCTGTTGCTCCGGCGCCAGCGCCCGTTCTGGCACCACCGGTCAGCAATGATCTGGTCGTCGGAGTGAACGAAGCGTGCGCAATCTTTGAGCGCGCTGCACGTGAGGCGAAAAGCCAGTCCGACAAGCTGAAGCTCTGGAAGGAATGGACACGTCTGGTGAGTTGCCGAAGGGCTAAGGGCCAAAGGGATGACGACTGTGCTACCATTCAGCAGACCACATGACTCGTCGTTGCTGACACCTCTCATCATTTTCCTGTTGATCTTGGCTCTTTGGGATGGCAGGTCAGTGCGTCGGGGGCAGGTGGACGCAGGCCTATTTTATTGATGGCACGGGACTAACGGGAACCTGATGTTCCAAAACGCAGGCAAGCGACAAGGCTTCCAAGCTGAAATACGCAGACTCCGACGGCGTTAACCTGGACTTTAAGCAGGTCCGTCGTTTGCGCTACTTCCGTTCTGCGTGTCCCTCGTAACTCTGCAAGGCCTTTGCAAACGGAACGTCAACTTGGATTTTTTGTCAAGTGATGGTCATTGCTTTCTTGCGCTTAGGTCATCCTGCGATGCAAGGCTTTGGAGATCTGCGCCGAAAGCTGCGTCTCAACGCCGCTGCAAACGGACAAGGAGGGCACGCTGGCGCAAATGTTCTCGTCGTTCCTGCCCAACGACAACGGCGCTTGCAACGGGCTGGCGAACCTCCTGCTGCGGTTGTCCAATTCGCTGGCTCAGGACGCCCCTGACACCGTGGGTGCCGCGCAGCGTGCCGTGAGCAGTTTGGTGCAGGCACTGAAGTCTGCCGCAGGGCAGGACGCGGCGGAGGCGGAGGCCGCGAACCCTGTTGCCGCCTGGCTGGGCCGGGTGGCTACGTTAGACAAGGAGATCAAAAGCCACCAGGCGCTTCTGCAGAAGCTCGGAACCGCCAACAAGAACGTCGTGACCAGGTACGGGAAGTACAGCCGCGTTACAAAGGGAAGGGCGTGGGTTTCCTTGCAATGCGTGTGCGATGGGGCATAAGGCATAACGATGGGGTTCGAGGTCGCGGGGCGGACAAGCTGGGTTTTGCTCTACGCCTCGACAATTAAGATTTAGCCATCGCGCCAGAAGCAGGGTGGGGGCCTATCTTACCGCTTAACCTTACGCTACGCCTGTCCTGATGAGGATCTGCTTCCCCAAGTCCATTCTCGCCTGGCGGTCGCTCATGGCCGCGCCACCTTTGTAATTCCCGACGCTGCCCTGCGCCCTAACCCAGGGAGACCGCCAACACGGCACGCCAGCTAGTTAAGCTCCAGGAGGAGAAGTTCGATCTGCTGCAGCCCGAGGCCATCCCGGTGGCTAAGCCGCCCACGGGCGCGCTGGGCGCCTGTCTGCGCAGCATCGACGAGCTCAAGGCCGTGATCGGCGCCCATCTGAAGGTAGGCAGTGTGGTCCGCGTGCGGGCCTGGAGTTGGAGGGCCCCACCTTTCCACAGCGAGAGCGGATGTCAGGCGTGCGGGTCTGCAACGGTGGCATCAGATATATAATGGGGGATGATGATACAGCATGCCTTGCTCTCACCGCAAGGATCAACTTGGTTAGTTGTCGGGCGGTATTCAGTGTTACACGCAGGCACTTTCAACTCATGCAATCACTTCGGCCGTAGCACGCACCCATCGTCCTGGCATTTCGCTTAGAATGCAGCTTGGTTGGGTTTGCGACATTGCAGGAGTCGAAGTCGGCGGGTGCCCCGGCGGTGGACGCCTCGTCGCGCGCCGCGCAGGCAGCAAGCTACAAGCGCGAGGAGGAGATCCTTGCTACGCAGGCCGCGCAGGTGTGGTAGTGCATGGCTGTTCGAACGTTTGCGATTTCGGGTTTGGATTAACGCTAGAAATTCTGTGTAGCTTGTCCACGTTTGGGGGCAAGAGGTTGATCATACAGATGGCTGTGTGCTCTCGCTTGGGTCCACGGGTTACCCTCATGAACGGTTTGATGCGGTGCGCTGTTTCAAACGATGGCGATGGATGTCCCTTTGTCGTGGCAGGTCTCGAGTCAGATCCGTACCCTGGAGGCACAGCTCCAGTCCCTGCGCGCGCAAGCGAAGGAGATCGAGGACAAGCGCACGTCACTGGCAGCGAGGCAGCGGGCGGTGTGGGAGAACGGCAGTGGGGTGGGCGGCAAGGGAGGACGGGCGCAGGTGCGGATAAATCGCCGGCCGTTGCTGCGTGTTAGCCATGTGTTCTCTCAATCTTGTATGCACTGTCGTTTGACGTGCAATTTGGATGGGACTCTGGGAGCTGGCTCGTTGTTGTCCATTAATTTGCATTGAAGTTGCCGTATTGGCGGCGCTCCTGCTGCAGGCCGGACCCGCATCGCTGTCCCCTACGCACTACCGTGATGCGCTGGGACTGGCGGACGCTCTTGCGGATCTGGCGGACCCCCGCCGCGCGGCATCGGCGTCCCCAGAGCAGGTCCTCAACGTGCAGACGGCCCAGGTGAGTCTTGCCGCATTGGGAACGTTGGGCATTGTGACTGCATCGGTGCATCCGCTGGTGCGCCGTTGCAATGCGGTGCCTACTTTCTGGCCACACGACGGCCTCGCATGCTCGGGAAAGCGCAATCCGTTGTAGGTCCGTGCCTGCCCCAGGCCGACAGTTCCGGGCCGCCGCGTTCCTGGCGTTCCTCAGCTTTCCATGGGCACCGCCATAGGTTACTGGCCCCATAACATGCAGGTCAACTCCCCGGTGGAGTACGTGGCCGCGGCAGAGCACCTGCTGGGCGTGGCGCTGGCCGCGCTGGCCGAGGTTCCCGCCAAGCTGGCCTTCTGCCGGCAGCGCATCGCGCAAGCATCCAAGCTGGCGCAGCTGGGCGCGGTGGCGGGCAAAATCCTGGAAGACAGCAAGTGGGTGTGGTGCGGATGGGTGGACGTGTGATCGTGCACGTCGCCGCCTCAAAAATACAACCGATTGATGGAGCTTCCCAACTTTCAGCATGTGTGGGAAGGGGCAAGGACATCCGTCCTGTCAAAGCGACTTTTCGCGTCGCCGGGGCTGCCGTGGGCGCCAGCGCTTGCACGGGACGTGGGCTCCCTTTGGCCCAGTCCACCTTGACCACGTGACCCGACAATATGTTGGGGGATGCGCTTGTATTTTTGGTGGAGGCAGTTAAGTGACTTCGCTAGCGAATGAAGAAGGAACGGCCGCTACTCCAGTCCAGTCAGAGGGAAGAGACTGGTAGCGGGTCGGCTTTCGGCATAAATGACTCGGTGGGCGGCAACTGCTGCCACCTCTCGCTTTGCCCCATTAACCGCAGGCGCCAGTCCAATGAGGCAGAGAACCTGTTGGCGGACACGATGCGCATGGCGGAGGAGATGGTCGCCACCGCCGCGCAGGTAGGTGCGCAGGAAGGGTGCGGAGATGTCCTGAGGCCATCCTTTGGTCCGTTTTGCACTGCATCCAGGGCGACAGGACGGGATGTGTGGCGCGTCATTTCGCGTGCACGTGAACGTGCGTGGTGTTGCGGTACTGGCAGTGGGTCCGACACGTGTGTGTGGTTCGCGTCGTTCTGGTAAGTAACGTATCTGATAAGTAACGTATCTTTTCAATATCTCCTTGTCCGGCGCCCTACTCCAATCGTCAGGTGCGGGCCGAGGCGCTCAAGCGGTATGACGCCATGGTGCGCTTCAACCCGGAGAAGGCAGCTGTGATTGCGGCCCATACTCGCAACGCGGACGCGCTGACTGCTCAGGTAGAAACAGTGGGTTGCTTGGGGTCGATCGGGCGCGCCGCGTTTGGGGTTTTTGGGGATTTGGGGGCGCAATTGGTGATGCCCGGTTGCTCCATGTCGCTGCACATGTGCCGAACCTTTAGGGTTTTAGGGTTTTTACCTTAATAACCAAAAGACCAGGTACTCTTCAAATGGTACGTTGGTTCAGACTGCTCTTCACTTGCTCCCAGTGCGGGAGCCGCCATGAGTCATCCGCAGATCCACCATGTACTAAGTCTGTTGGCCACACATAAATATCGCGGGTGTGAATGTGCCATTGCCCAATGTGCCATTGCCCACAGATCCAGCAGCAATACAGCGTCGTCCTCGGCTCGGCCAACGCGTCAGCGCCAGCGGCCCCGGCGGCCGCCGCCGCAGCCGATGCGCCGGCACCCGCGGCATACACTCCACTGGCAGTCGCCCCCATTGCGCCGGTTGCGGCTGCTAGCCCCGTCCGGCCTGTGGTCCCAGCCGCAGCCGCACCGCAGGCCAACGGCGGCCCGGTGGCTGCGCCGGCCCCCGCACCTGTAGCGGCCCCAGCGCCCCGGCCCGTGCCGGCCGGGCCGCAGCCGCGGCAGTGGGCGAAGGTTGAGACGCCTGTGGCCACCCCGGCGGCCGACGGCTCGCTACCGACGCCGGCCGAGGCCTTCAAGGGTCCCTCCACGTCCGACCCGGACGGCTTCAAGACTGCCAGCAAAAAGAACAGGCGAAAGGCGTAAAGCGCGGCAACGCGGCTACGTCAAGTGCACGCAGAGTTGATGTCGCGCACCTGACACCATCTTAAGGTTCGGGTTTCACCACGAGGCCGGAACGGAGCTTGCAGTATGACACGCCAGTCCTGAGCTGGACAGGGCGCCATTCCGCGCCCCCGGGATGGTCTATGAGATCGTGCCGCTGGCCAAGCGCTTGTGAGGACAGCGTTGACACCGGCGATTGCTTTGTGAATCTTTGGGAAGTTGGATATCCGCCTTCAATACTTTCGGCAGTCCAATGCCCGCCCTTGTGTATTTGTGTATCGGTAGCGAAAGGGTTGCAGGAAGCTCATGCAGTGAAGTTAATCCGCAGCAATAGTCGAGCCATGCGATCTGGTGCAGGAGCAGGGGCCATGGTCGCGGGTGTCCGGACTGGCAGAGGCACCTCCTTGGCGTTCGTGGCTAGTGCCGGGTCGTCGTCTTGTGTTTCATAACAATGTGGTTCAGGATAGACGTAAATCCGATGCATGCGCACGATCAACAGGTTCGTGTGCGTTCCCGCCTGGCTACTTGGCCTACCGAGCTTGCACACCCGTCTAGCCTAGCTGGGTATGGGCTATGATAGACTCCGCAGGTAGCGGGTCTCGTAGTGGCAAAGAGCATTACCCGTCCGTGGATTCGTACGTTGTCACTCAAAGGCAGGGCCTATGAGAAGGTGTATGCGCGCTGTCGGGGAGGGCGGCGCTTCTGTCAACCGCACATTCATCATGGGCGCCCCTTGCCGTGTTGTTCGTGTCTGTTCGGAAAGCATACTGGAAACGCCGCATGCTTTGCGGGCCGGTGAAGACGCGCTGCATGGTGTATGTGCGGATTTTCACGCCCCTCAGCTTTTTTGGGGGAATCACCACAGCGTGATGCATGTTTTGGACGGATGTAATGGCTTACTGCCCTGTCTTGCAAAAAAAAGAAGGGCTCCCTCTAGACATGTGCAGACACAATCGGGTCCACTGTAAAGCGGTTCATATCCGACATTCTCCCTTCGAGGCGGCCATTTCCAACCTTGGGAAATCTGTGACCGGATGGTCACGCTCCTAGAATCTCGGCGCAGTTCCACGTTCGCACGCGTTCAAGCAACAATGCGGTGTGGTCATGGCTTGCAAGCCGTCCGTCAAACGTCAAGATTCATCGCGATGTATCGCGCCGCATTCCTCCAGTTCGTGTTGTTCCCGGGGTTCGTGCTCCCCCAGCGCTGTTGGCCGCAGTATGCAAGGCAGTGACTGGCGACCGACCACCAGCGCTTTTGCGCAGGGCGGACGTGCGTTTGCTTGTTCAGCCGCACTGCTCAGCGAAGAGCCGGACGTGCCAGTTGTGACAACAACAGAGCCCTTCGACCAGCTGAAGCCTTGGTCGTTGGGTTTCAAGGCGCGCTTCGTAACGTGGGCTACGGTGGGGTCTTGGACACAGCGGGATACCTCCACAACCCGGGGGACGCCAAGCACGCCTGAAGCTCATCCGAGCATTCAAGGAAAAGCGATAAACCTGTGCCAAGTCACGTAATAAAATCTCTGGGTCGTCGTCATTAACTCATTACAGTCGTTAGAAGATAGCGTACTTAGAAGATGTCGAGACGACATGTGTACATTTGGGTGTTCCGAAGCTGACACAAGTTGCGCAATGCAAGCGACCAAACATCAATATAATCATTTTGGGTATAAGGACGCAGTATACAACTACTGGCGCCGCCTGGTAGTTGGTTGGGCGTCTGTACAGCGACCGTTGGTGTTTGTCGGAAGCATGTCACAATACAGAAACACTTCGTGCAATGGAACATGACACAACATTTCTTTTGCAGGCTCATCCTTACACCCAGCGAGCCTGGATAAAGGTGCCGGCGCCAGCTCCCGTCCGTCGTGCACCAAAAACGCGCGTAATGTAAAAGCAGGCTTTTAAAGCTTTCTCATTAAAACTCGCACGTAAATCTAATGTCGAATATCATTAACTTTTACTATGAGTTTTCTTGCGCGTAAGAGGGGAACCCGAGCTCTGAGGGGAACTAAACTTTAGGTGCGGAGACAAAATTTCATGCAGGCTCTGTCCAGACTTGCTTCATCAATTGATTGACGTATCGCGGTGGTTAACGGCCTTGCAGGCAGATGCCTTGTGGAGCACGGTGGCAACTGGGCAACTTATTAGTCGTCCCACAGCATGAAAGGCGAGGGCCACGGCATGCAGGGCCGTGATTGCGACAGCAAGCCCAATCGAACCGGCGTTAAAAAGGGTAGGCAGGGAGAGAACACTTACAAACGTCTCCCCTATCCAGTGTCCCGTACACGCACGGTTACCCATCGCCCACAAACTTCGACGCCCGCAGGCTCGCCCGCAGCAGCACAAAAGCCCGAAAAGGGCAAAGGGGTGCAACAGTTTGCAGGGACGGGTCGCGAGGACAAGACGGCCGCCCGCGCGCAGGTAGTGTGTGGTCTCTTGCATGGTATTCTGTCTGGCTGTATGTGTGCCCCACCATTCTCATTACTACTTCCGCTCCTTACGTCCGTCCAACACTTGCTTACAACCCTCACAGCTGTTGCGCGTCTCCTCATGTATGCCCACCCTCCGGAATAATGGAACTACTCACCACGCACCCTCGACCCTGCCACCGTGCGGCCCACCGCTCCTGCAGCCTTCCAGTTCCTCCGCCAGCAGCCGAGGTACCACTACCCAGCAGTCGGAGGAGCCGGAGGAGGAGCAGCAGCTGCAGCAGCAGCAATGGTTGCTGCAGCAGAAGCATGGAGCCACCCGCAGCCTTGCACACGCGTGTGACAGTCTGAGTGGTGACACATCGGACTACTGGCAGCAGCAGGGTCTGCACGGCGGGCAGCGGGGCCGCCAAGACGTGGCTGACTCTGCTGCCGACGGCAACGACGCAGTGGAGGTCACATCACGTGCGCGTGCAGTGGGCCACAGCGAGCAGCAGCCGCCTGCTGCAGATCAGCAGCAGCGTCACCCTGGAGCCCATTTTGAGGGGCTGTTGGAGCAGCCGCCCCTGACACTTCTCGGCAACATGTTTCCGACTCTCGCACTCCTATCCTGGCTGTGCTTGCGCCTGGCCTTCCTTGTTTCCCGTGTGGATGAGTGGTACAAGCGGCGGTTGCCGGCCTTGTTCCGGCCACGACGGGATGATGCGGGTTCTGCGCGCATGGATGGGGCTGCACCACCGCCTGATGATGCCTCTGGAGGTGGCTGGTGGCCCGCAGCAGCAGCAGCAGCAGGCGAGGGGCCAGCGGGGCCACCACCAGAGGGTGCGCTTGAGCGCCCGGGCCTTGACTGGGCTTACACATCTCGGGCCGCCACTCGGAGCCCTGAAGACCTGCCGGAGAACCACCCCGTGAAGGTGGTCCTGGACCGTGTGCACGAGGCAGCCATGCAGTGCGTCAAGGATGTAATGAACACGCCGCCGCCACGGCTTGGCCAAGCGGGGGCAGGGGCAGGGGCATCCAAGCCTCACAGCGGCCCATCGCCATCAGCAGCAGTGCGGGTGATGGCATGGCAGCCGAGTGCTGCAGATGAGGAGGAGGTGGCCCAGGTGGTTGAGCTGTGCCGGCGGCTATTGGCTGCGGGTAAAGAGGCCGGGGCTGCCATTGATGCGGTGAAGCAACTGACATCACAGCTGGAGGGAGCTCTGACACTCTGGGATCAGCAGCTTTGCCGCCGTCAGCAGTGCAACAGCGGCAACCTTGGGTGTGGTGGCAGCAGCTCAGATGGCGGCACCACTGCGTCAGCCAACGATGGCCTGATTCTGCTGCGGGCTGTGGCCACCCTGGGGGCCTTATGCTGCCTGGTGCAGGCGGGCCACCTGGACGCAGCAACCTTGCGACTGAGCAGCAGGGCTAAGGGGGAGGGCAGCAACAACAGTGTGCTGTGTGGGAGCCTGTGCAAAGAGCTGCGGCACCTGCTGGTCTCGGTCCAGCACATGCTTGTCGCTGCCCAACAGCAGCAGCAGCAGCAGCAGCAGGCACGGGCTGACGACATGACAGCTGCCGCCGCCGGTCAGCAGGGGACGCAATGTCAGCAACCGGAGCCGCCTGGTCCGCGCCTGCAGCAGGGTGCCTTGGAGTTGAGTGACGAGCTGGAGGTATTGGACTCGGAGGCGGTTCACCTGGTCTCAGTACTGGTGCAGCAGGCCATTGTACCGGGGGGTGGTGCCACTACCACTACTACTGCTGGGGGATCAACGATTGGGGCCGCAGAAGATGAGTGGGAGGTCTGGAAGGCGCAGATAGCCCTGCTAAGGGAGCAGCAGACATGGATCGAGGTGGCACTGGGCTTTCGGGCTGGATGCCCGGACGTACAAGATGCAACGGAGCTGGATGCCGCCGCGCCACAGCAGCCGACAATGTGCACGCGCAGTCAGCAGGCAGCAGGCATGTGGGGTAGCCCAGCAGAGCGCCCCGATATCTCCCGGCTGCTCTCGAAGGTGGAGAGCCTGGCAGCGGCTTGGACCGCCCAGGTTGCTGGCCCCTTCTTCTCGTCGGACGCTGAGGAGGCCGCCCAAGCAGTTCGTGACACGAGCGAGCTGATGTGGGATGTGCTGAATGTGGTGGTGGACACCGAGGGAGCCTACATGGCCACCCACCGCCTGATGCAGCTGCTGGGATGCAGACGCCCTTTCCTGTGGCGCGGAGTACGGCAGCAGCACCCCCCTGTGGCCAGCTGTGGGATTGCCATGCCTGCCACACTGCTGGTGCTGGTGAAGCTGTTCGGGCAGGGGTGTCTGGACATCCGTGGCCTGCAGCTTGAGCAGCTGCGCTACGGGGCAAGGTGGTGGTTGGAGTCGCTGCTCATGCTGCTGCAGCGGCTGTGCTTCCTGATGGGCTGCATTGTGGAGGAGGCCGAAGCGGGGAGGGCAACACAGCAGCCCGCGGCGGCACACACAGCGGTGGTGATGGCAGCAGACGACATTCCAGCGACGGCGGTAGTGTCTGCTGGCGATGGTGATGATGCGGGGGGCACAATGTTGGCTGCAGCAGCTGCCCAGGTTGATGAAGTGGCGGCTGCTGATGGGTGGAGGCCAGAGGACAGCGAGGCCCCCAGCAGCAGTGCAGCACCCAGCCCTGCAACCCGGGCTGCTGCCGCCACAACTGCCACCACTGCTGTAACCACCACCTGTGGCCCTGCTGCACACTTGGGCCTGCTGGGCCCTGGTGAACGACCCCTTGGGGCGACCTCGGCAGGCATGCCCACGGCGACACAGCAGCAGCAGCCAGCAGGCCCTGCTCTGGCGGCAGCAGGTGCCACTGCGGCAACGCCCTTCAGGACCCAGGAGGCCACAGCAATGCCCTGCAAGCCACCAGCACCCACGGGGGCCGACCGCCGGTTGGAGACAGAGGTCGCCAGGGCTCCAAAAGGTGAAGTGGGCAGTTGTGACCGCCAGCGAAACGGGAAGCCTCCACGATCACTTCGTCTGAGCGTTCCATCACGAGTGTTGACAAGGTCGTCACGCCAACCACAGCAGCTCATCAGCTCAATTAGCCCGTCCGGAGAGCCGACAGCAACCACCACCACTGCAGCTGCTGCTGCTGCTGGTGTTAATGGTGGCGGAAGAGGTGCTGTTGACAACCATGGAGACAAGCATGACATGGTTGAGGCGGCTGGGGATGGTGATCATGGTGACGGCGTCATCGAGCAGCAGCTGGTTTTGAGACCCGGCAGGAGGCTGGTGGCAGCAAGCAAGGCGAGATTGCTGTAGGCTTGCTAGTGTTCATCTATGACGTGTATGATGATGTGTAAATCCGTTATAAAGTTGTGTTGTTATTAGGAAAAGTTGTCACATTCATTCATTGGGGGGATGTATGCCATGCATCTACCTGGCATTGATGGCGGAGACTGTAACCCTTATTTGGGTACCCCGGGGGATGCCTGAGGGGACGGGGATACCCTGAGGGGAGGGTAATGCTCCCCAAGGGCAACCAACTAATATTAGGATTTATATATAAGACGTACGCGTCGACTCAGTTGCTGCCGCCTCTATCTAGTCATTTCACCTTCCACCGCCCTCCACTTCCGCACGCAGGGTGACCGGCCTGGAGGGCAGCAAGCGGGGCGGAAGCAGCAGCAGCAGCAGCAGCAGGCAGAGGGGCAGCAGGCAGAGTGGCAGGCGGGGCAGGCGGAGAGCGCGGAGGCCGGGGCAGGCGGGCGGGGCCTCCACGTGGACGGCGATCAGAGCTACTCAGCGGGAGAGGTGCGTGCTGTGGGCACCGAGTGGTGGGGCGGGGCGGGGTTGACCCAGCCAGCAGCATGCGCCGGGGGTGACGGGGCGAGGGACATCGATCCAGAGGAAGGGGTGGGAGCAGGGCGCGCCCGGGCTGCAGTCTTAGGGCGGTGGGGAGGGCACAGCATGCTTTGCGCCCCTCCTGCTGCCAATCATCTGTGCAATGTACCTACCTACCTGATTATTGCTCCCGCATGGTTGGTTGGTACCTGTCATGATCACTTCCCCTGGCCCGCCAGCCGGCTGCCCGCCTGTTTCCAATTCGCCGTCCATCCCTCCTTGGACGACCCGGACGGCCCGACATGTATGGCACTACCGCTTGAATGGTAACGGGCGCATGCACGTTTTCCCAGCCCAGCCCAGCCCAGCCCAGCCCAGCGGGAGTTCACACATCTACCAAAGTGTGTGTATATGCCGGGTGCCTGCAATGCTTGAACAGTACGTAGCTATGATGTTTATTTCCTTCGGAAGATATGAATGGCTTCCTGCTCCCCTCCTGCTCTCAGCTGTCATCAACACCCGAAATAAAGCTCCATGTATGTGTCTGGATGGCTGGCTGGCTGGCGGGTAACAACCGGTGATCCCCTCTCCCCTGCTGACATCCTGCCCCCCCCTGCTTGGATCTGAGCAGAAGCGGCCGCTGGACAAGAATGTGGTCGAGGATGTGGTCGAGGTGTCAGCAGCAGCAGCAGCACCCACTTCATCCGTGAAGAGGTCGTGTGAGCAGCGGCGAGGCGAGGATCAGCAACAGCCGCTGATGCAGCGGGTGCCGTCAAAGCGGACAAAGCCTGAGCCTGGGCCTGAGGCTGAGGCTGGGGCTGGGGCTGGGGCGGAGGCTGGGGCGGAGGCTGGGGCGGAGGCTGGGGCGGGCGCAGGAGGGGCGGCCTTGGAGAAGGTGTCTGCGTCTCAGCGCAGGTTGGAGAAGGAGAGGCGGGAATTGGTGGATGCGAGCCTGGTTGAGCTTCAAGGGGTTGTGTTCCCGAGCACCTTTGAGCAGCTCTTTGGCCCGCACCTGGCTGACGAGGCACGGGAGCTGGCCCACACGACAAGAAAGATGTTGAGCAACGCGCAGGCGGCGGAGGGCGGCCAGGAGCAGCAGCGGGAGGTGGAGGGCGGCCTGCCGGACCCGCATGAGCAGCAGCCGGTGGTGAGTACCATACCGGTAGATAATGGCACAACATGACGGACCCATCCATCCACGTGCCTGCCTGCCTGCCTGCCTGCCTGCCCCGTTGAAGCGGCCATCTATCCGAGCGAGGACTGTGCTGAAGGACTCGGCTGCAGGTCTGTGTTGTTGAATGTTGATTGCATGCATGTACGGGATGTACGACTGAGGCCGCCGGACGGTTGTGGGGGACGGATGCCGCATCTGTCCCTGCGTGGGGCATGCCAGCCAGCAATCCAGGGTGTTACCCCTCCATCCGTTCTTTCGTCACCAAATTAAAATGCGTGCTCGGGGGCAACATACGTAGGCCCGTGCTGCCTGCAGAGCTTTGGCACTGCAAACATGTCTACCTTCTAACGAACTCGTACCTCCGTCGTACCTCGCTCGTACGTAGCTAGATAGAGTGACTGCATGCAGTTCACACCGCCGCCGCTCTACGGTATTTGCACATACAGACATGCACGTTGAGTGTTTACCTGCAGCAGGTGCCATCCTTGCATATCCCAAAGCAAAGCCCGGGTTTGTGCTGTACGTATGTCGCTTATTACGTAAGTCGTTGTGTCCCCATCGGTGGCCTCCCTTGTTCCACGCACCCCGGCGGGCGGGCGGTCGTACTCAGCTGGTGGCGGTGTACATAAAGCTGCCCGCGTCGTCGTCCTCGTCTGGGCGGCGGCGGCGGCGGCTGCCGGGTGCTGGGGACGCCGCTGGGGCACCGAGCATTGAGTCCGGAGGCAGTGGAGGCGACAGCAACCAGGCGGCCGCAGCAGCTGGCGGCAGCGGGGGAGTTGGCACCGCATTGAAAGCTCCCGACGGCTTCCACCCAGCGGCCGGGGTGTTTCATCCCGCATTCAGGTGCGTGGATGGGTCAGTGCGAGTTAGTTATCGGCCGCTACGTAGATAGGGCAGTGTGCATACCTACGTCCGATCTACCGTACGTGCGTCAGCGGTGTGCTGCTGCTGCTGCTGCTGCTGCTGAATGTGCCACCTACAGTTACGCCCCCCTTGGGTCTCTGGATACACGCCAGTACGAAACGGGGGGCGGCGGGGAATACGTGACAGCGCCATGTGTTGCATGTTGCTGCGTGGCAGGCAGGCAAGATATGAGTAAGGCGCACGCAGCCATACGCGGGATAGCGCAATGGGGCTGGTTAGAGAGGCGGATCCCTCGCTTACTTAACTTCAGTTGCACGTGGAAGGGGGAAGGACGGCGACATGCAGCGCATCCTCTATCGCCACGTCACCAGCACCAATACGTCATCTATCATTGGCGCCGACCGCAACTGCGAAAGCTTCGTTTGCTCCTCCTGTCTCGCCACCCACCCACCCGCCCAGGTAGATAGATAGATGTATAACATAACACGTGGCTGCCCCCGCCCGCCCGCCCGCCCGCCACATGCATGCATGCAGGACGGCTGTGCGCGTGCGTGGTCGTCGAATGCCGGGTGCTTTCATTTACCGCAGTCTGGAAGACGGCTCCTTGCAGTGCGATACAATGTCGCAGACGCTGACAGCGCTGGGCCTCGCCGCGCGATTCGACTTCGAGACCGCGGTGTACCTGGTGGGTGGGTGGGTGGTGCCTGGTGTTGCCTGTGCTGCGCTGCCTGCCTGATCAGGATGAGGATCAGGAGCCTGCCTCGCTCATGGGGTGCATACGGGTATGCGGTTTCATGACTGGGCCTCGCTCGTTTACTGAACACACCTGCACAAGCAGCCACGGGGCCTTATTCCCCGTCGAGTATCTTCATTTCACACCTCACACCTCACTCTTAAGCCTTAACCCCCCCCCACACACACACCTCCTTCCCCATCTGGTTGCAGCGGGACCCCAACACGGAGCGCCAGGTCCTCCCCCTCCGCCACTGGCGGGAGAACACAGACGCGCCGTGGCCTCCAGAGCTGCCGATGCCGGTGCTGCCAGCAGGCTCGGTGCCTCCCGCCGCTCACCCGGAAGACCAGCTGCGGCCCAATGCAGTACAGCCTGGGGGGCCGGATGACGGACTGTCACCACCGCCGCCGCAGCAGCCGCAGCAGCCGCAGCAGCCGCAGAGGCCACAGCAGCCCCTGCAAGGGCAACAGCTGCCGCAGCAGCCGCAGAAGCCGCAGCTGCCGCAGAAGCCGCAGAAGCCGCAGAAGCCGCAGCTGCCGCAGAAGCCGCAGCAGCCGCAGAAGCCGCAGAAGCCGCAGCTGCCGCAGAAGCCACAACTGCCGCAGAAGCCACAACTGCCGCAGCAGCCCCTGCAAGTGCAACAGCTGCCGCAGCAGCCCCTGCAGAAGCCACAGCTGCCGCAGCAGCCCCTGCAGGTGCTAAATTTATGGCTGGCGCTGCTGGCGCAACAGCAGCAGCGGCAAGGGCTGGTCCACGAGCAGCAGCGCCAACCGCAACCACAAGCCGAGCGGCCTCGGGAGCCGGAGCCCCAACAGCAGGCAATGGATGCCGCTGGGCCACTTGTGGCTGTGGACCCACCGGCGCCCGTTGTGGTGGCGGGTGCGCTAGCGGGGGTGGACTACCCAGGGCCGGAAGCAGGGCCCGGACCAGCAGCGATGCCGCAGCGGGGCCGGGAGCTGACACCCCACCCCCAGCACAAGACGCCCCGCCCCCAGCCGGAGCCTCATCAGCTGCAGGAGGACCCTGGCGGCCACCGCAGCGATGGAGGGGGTATGAAGGGGGAGCCGCTGCAGCCCGATCAGCAGCTAGTGCACGGAGCAGCGGCTGCCGCCTCCCGGCTGTCACCACCACCTGCAGCAGAGATGGCGGCAGCGCCGGAGCCGTCGGCGGGTGCTGCTGCCGCTGCCCCTCCGGCAGAGCAGCCGATTGCTGCCGCGGTGGCTGGTTGCATTCCGGTGAAGGCGCCTGGGATTACGTGGGGTGATCCGGCGGTGACGTCAGACACCAATTGCGGTCGGGAGGCGACAGCGGCGGCTGAGGGCAGTACTGCTACGGCTGCAGCGACTGTCACCCCGGGCTGCCTGCAAGTGGCGCCTGATGCGGGTGAGGGCAGCCCGAAGGCGGTCGCCGCCGACAGATGCGGTCTGGATGCGGCGGCTGTCAGCGGAGGTGATGTGGAGGGAGCAGCAGCTCTCTCTGCCGCGGCTGCTGCTGCTGAGGAGGAGGAGGCTTCAGCGGCAGTGGACGCTGTTGCCATGGAGACGGAGACGGAGTGCAATGTCGACCCGGAGGCTGCCTCAGCTGAAGGTGCTGCACGCAGGGATGGCGCGGCGGCTCTGGCTGTGGCGGCTGCAGCCGAGGGCGAGCTGGAGACGGAGATGACCGCCGGGGGCAGTGCAGTGACACCTGTTGCCGACTCCGTGGGACAACTGGCGGCGGCGACTGCGGCAGCGGCGGCGGTGGGCCATGAGAGCGTTCTGGTCTCGGCAGCTGTGACGGAGCCGCCGGGCGGTAGGTCCACGGTTGCCCCGGGCAGCGCTCTGGAGCTGTTGGCGGCAGCCGAGGCAGAGTCAGAAGCCGCGGCCGGACCCGCGGGCAGCTCGGAACGGGTCGCAGCTCCCTTGCTCAGCCAGCGCGGGCCGCAAATCATGAGTGGTTTCGGAGGTGGGCCGGAGGCTGCGGCCTTGCTGCCCGCTGCCGCTCCAAGGGCTGCCTCCACGCCTACACGCGCGCCAGCGGCTGCTGACTGCCCGATACCCCTGGCGGCGGCTGCTGCTGCTGCCGCGGCCGCTGAGTCCGCGGATGGCCCGAAGGCAGTTGCTCCGGTGAGGGGCGCACAGGCAGGGAGCCAGCCGGTGGATGCCCCGGGGGAGGCTGCGGTCCGTCCAGCAGCGGCTGACGGTCCCGAGTGCAACGGGGCAGAAGTGGACGGCGGGACGGCCGCTGCTGCCGGGCCGGTGGGGTCAGCGGCAGTCCAGGCCGCGGCCAGGGCCATGCCTGCAGCCCCGAGGAGTTGTCTGAAGAGGAGGCGGGAGGAGGCCGGGGGCCAGGGTCAGGAGGATGAGCAGCAGCCGCAACGGAAGGCCTCCAGGGTCAGCTTTGTGGGGGTGGAGCCATCAGACACAGACTCGTCGTCGTCTGCGGAGGAGGGTGACCGGCCGACGGACAACGGCGGCGCCGGCGATGGGGTGGGCGAGGGCGGCAGCGGAAGCGGCGGCGGTGGCAGCTCGACATCGGGGGGCCCCGGCCCTGACAACGACCCGCCGGGGCCCGCCGGCGTTGGTGGCGGTGGCGGCAGCGGCAGCTCGACGCTCCAGGGTGGCAGCAGCGGCAGCGGCTCGACATCGCTGGCCGGCGGCAGAGGGAGTGGTGGCGGGGCTGGTGGTGGGAGTGGTGGAGGTGGGGCTGGTGGTGGGAGTGGTGGTGGGAGTGGGAGTGGTGGTGGTGGCACAAGCGTTGACGTGTGCCCCACTTGGCTTGCAGCACCCGCCACAGCGGAGGACGTGGCGGCTGCTGCAGCGAAGGCCGCGGAGGTGGGTGCAGCCACAGGGAGCCCCCTCACGGACTACCCGCTGGACAACCAGTCGGCGGTGGCGCTGTGGATGTCGCTGCATGGGGCCAAGATGTCGGAGATGAGGTGCAGTCAGAGTTGAAGACGCCGGCTGCTGCTGCTGGACTGCTACTGGGGACTGAAGGCGGAGTACGGCGCCAGCGTGGAGTGCGTCTCCCTACAACTGGCTAGCTAGCTTTGGGCCCCACTGCCTGCGTGCATCGTTGCGGCGGTCGGGCGGACGGAGGGCGGAGGTCAGTTGGTCGGGGTGATTGAAACGGCCCGGGGCGAGGGAACGCAACGCAGTTACCTGGGATATTACCTGAGGATTACCTGGTATCTGTGAGTGCTGACTTGACGTGGGCACCGGCAGACAGACAGGAGTGCCTGCGCTGCGTTGCGTGGAGGGGGCGGTGCGTTCGTGCCGCTGTGGGGAAGGATGCGGGTACGTGACCGAGAGCGAGGTTTGCCGCTGCTGGGGTGGCTGCCGGGGGGTGGGATGGGGTCGGGTGGGGCCCGGGAAGGGCGGCACATGGCAGACGTACGGCCCAGGTATCAACCCACACCCGGACTCCGGCCAGCAGGTGCTCGTGCTGATCAGACGCCCGCATGCGCCGCCTGTGAGCGCTCTGGGCACGACGATAGCATGTGTGCGTGTGCGTGCCTGTGTCTATGCGTGTGCGAATGCGGGGCAGCGCAGCGCAGCTTGGCGGGCAGGCGCGGGCAGCCGCCGCTTAACCTGACGGGGCCCAGCAGGAGCCAGGGCCAGGGGTCAGGGCCAGGGTCAGGGCCAAGGGCCCCTACGTACACACGCCCAGGTCGCCTGAACGGTGGCGTGAGGGCCACTGCGGCGGTCACCCGCGCAGCTTGACATACTCGATCGGAACTGGGCGCCTATCTGGTCGGGGCTATCTCGGGGTGGTGGGCGGTGGCGCCAACGACGGAGCGGCAGAGAGGCGGGTGGCACGTGGGGCCGGGTCGCATCCGCCCGGCCCGGCCAGGCCAGGCAGAGGACTGTATGAGGGTCGGTATGGGGTCCCGAATGAGGGTGGCTGCCGGTCAGCAAGGCACGGGGCAGTAGGGGTGGCGGAATATGGGAGGTAGGGATGGGGTGGCTGGAGATGGAGGGGCGGAAAAAGAGGGATGGAGGCGGAGAAGGAGGCGGGTGCTGCGAGCGAGAGGTCCAGAGGGTGGCCGGGCAGCGAGAGGTAGGCGGCGGGAGCGAGGACATGGCCGATACACGTACATGTCAGTGCTGTGGCAACTGTGCGGCCACGTAGCTTGTGAAAAGGAAACATTAGTGTGTGTATCAGGCGAAAAAAGTGCGTGCAGTGCATCCGCAGTGTTGTTCAGCCGAGCTGCTGTCTGGCTCCATCCCTGCCTGCCTGGCTGTCGGGTTGCTGACAGCGGCCCTGCATGGCTGCATGGCGAGTACGTGGGTGGGTGGGTGGGTGGGTGGGTGCTGCGGGGGCCGGAACTGGACTTGAATGCTGCCGGTTGTTGTGGGCCTCTTGTTGTGCAAAGGATCGGCTGATAAGTGCTGTTGCCGCTACCGTGTTTACCCCGCATGGATGTACGTGTGTGTGCGCGTGTGTGTGTGCGAAGGGCGCCGCGGACGTGATTCCGGTGTGGTGTCAGTTGGGGGACGTCCGGTGGGGCCCTTCCTTCCGCTTCACCCTCCCGCGGTGGGCTGCCGGTGGGGGCTGTGTTTGGAGGGCGGGGACTGCGGCAGCCGCCCGCCATTCCGCCGGCAGCAGCAGCAGCCTCATGTGCTGCTGCAGGTGCTGCTGCAGCGGGCGGGCGGGCGCACCGAGCGCGTATGGTGGGGGTGGTTGGGGTCAGGAACACGAGTTCGAAGGTGGTTTGTGGCACTTGTACGCCTGGTCGGCTGCCGGCGGACTGTGCGTGTTCCCCCGGGGGGCCCCGCGGCTGTTGAGTTTGATGATTGCCGAGGTGGCTGTGGTGCGTTGCCTGGTGAGTCAAGCGACGTGCAGCCCGATGGATGCCCCAATGCGCATATCCACGTTTCGTCGCCCGGACTGGGGGACCCCAGTCGGGGTACGTACGGCGGTCATTGGTCGTTCAGGGAAGGGTGCGATGTGCCGGCTGCGCTGTGTTTATGTGTTAATTACCGTATGTGTATTGCGGCACACGTTTTGGACGTCATCCATGCCCTTGCCATTGTTTGCAACGGATTAGGTGAGGTGAGGTTGGCGCCCGTACATCGACCCACCTGTCGTGTCCGCTGCCTGAGTGTGTCTGCTGTCGCCGCCGTCGTCGTCGCTGTTCCGCGGACCTTGACCCCGGGGGGGGGGTCAGGCGCCTGGTCATGATGGCCCGGTCACTGGCACGGGTCGGGTCGGGTCGGGTCGGGTCGCACGGGGGATGGGGTTCCGGTGGACGGACTGGGTGGCCGGAAGGCAGGCGGGGCGAAGGCGTATGGCGCTGCGGCGCACTACGATGCGAGCGGAGGGGGAGGGGGAGGTCACAGGGAAGAGGGAAGAGGGAAGAGGGTAGTTCCGGTGGCGGCGTCCATCTATCGATAGCCAGCATAGTCCGGCTCTGGCGCGCAGCAGCAGCGGGCTTGCACTTACCGCGGCAGGGACAGATAGGGGTATGTACCGTATGCGGTTGCTGATCCACCGCTGCGCCGACCCACCCGCTGCTGCGCTCCTCTTGGTGTGGCCGCACGGCACAGGGATGGGCGGCCGCCCGTCGGCCGGTTGCCTGCTTGGTCAGAGGCCTGATTCCCGCCCACACCCAGCGGCAGCCAGCCTTAGTCCTTGCGTCGCATCACACGACGGCGCTAATCGTAGCGCAGCCTGGCAGCGGCAGCGACAATAGTTGCTTGGCGGGTGGGCGGGGTGGGGGCCGCAAATGAAGCCTGGATGGATGTGCGCACGAAGCTAATTGGGCTCCCGTCATGGATTGAGGCGCGCTGGGCTGCGAGGCCACCCCCTTCAGCCGTCCAATCTGGTGGGAACTGGTTCCGGTGGCTGGCGGGTGTCCGGGGGAGGGCGCTTCCGGGGCGCTGCAGCCGATCGGCGCCGGAGTTCGTTTGTGATGAGTCGTGCCAGGTCGAAGTGGCCTGATTAGTCCGTCTCTCGTTTTTATACTTATAGCAAGGTTGATTTTATCCGTGATTGAGTCACCCAGTTTGTCGTGCGCGCACCCTTTCGTTTCGTCATTGCACGGCAGTGGTGGATGTGGTTTCTGCTGCCAGCGGCGGGTTGTGCCGACATGTTGCCCCACCGCTGCCGCCACCGGCACTGAAGAACGTGGGCGTACGAAACGTTTGCCCACCGGTTGCGGCAACCTGCACCAGCCTGCTTGCCTGTCTGTCCCGGGCAGTGCCGCAACAGTGGATGGA
Source organism: Pleodorina starrii (assembly GCA_030267565.1). Classification (NCBI taxonomy): domain Eukaryota; kingdom Viridiplantae; phylum Chlorophyta; class Chlorophyceae; order Chlamydomonadales; family Volvocaceae; genus Pleodorina; species Pleodorina starrii. The sequence goes on along the minus strand of BRXU01000057.1, from coordinate 124,801 downwards.
ATGCAGCCGTGGATTCCTGCAATTGGTGGAAGCTCCCAGTTGGGGTGGGGGTTTGGAGGGTGGGACTGAACGGCGGCGCAGCTAGGGGCGCGGCGCGGATGGAAGTGTGTCGCGGCTGCTGCACTGCACTGCACTGCGCTGCGCTGCGTTGGCTGCTGATGCCGCTGCTGATGCCGCTGCTGATGCCCGCCAGGGTTGCCAATGTGGGCTCCTACCCCCCCACCGGTACCGGTACCTGGGGGTGTCGCTTCACCCGTGGGGGCCTGAGGGGGACGGACGGACCCCGCGGTACTGTCTCTGATCATACCGGTAGTCAGTACTGTCCACAAACTCAACAGCAATACGTGCACGATGAGGGCGGTGGGTGCAGGTGGCGCGGCCTGGCAGCGCATGGCTTGTGGCAATGGCGGGCAGAGCAGAGCAGGAAAGGGCGGAGGGAAGCGGGTTGTGGCGGCAGGCTGGCTCCCATGCTGCCGCTGACTGCCTTGCAGTAGCCGGCATGTGGTCGTTATGGCATGTATTATGCAAGCGGCGCACCGTGTGTGGGTTGCCCCCGAGGAAATTTTAGTGACGAACATTCCGCCGTCATGCTCCTGACGTGCATTTGAAGATCATACTGGCACATCCGTATCCTCGCACGACACGATCGGCGCATGTGGTTTCGGCGGAACCGTCGCTTTGGAGCGGCCCCCGGGATGCCGGGTTGGGTATGACCCTGGCTGCCTGCAGTGTGCGTCAGGAAAAGTTTCGGAGCGGCACCCCCAAACCCGCGGCAACCGTAAGGCTTCACTTCAGCTACTCAGTGGTGTGCTTCTGCGGGCCTCCGTAAATCATTTCGCGACAAGCGCTACGTTGAGCGCTGGCAATCACGTTCTACCGGTATTTCAAATTGAAAGTGGCAGCTCCGAGCTCCCCGTCCACCATCGCACTCAGCTACATTCCAATAGCTTTCTTGACATCAAAAGGTAGTTCTTCACTGCATCTGGGCGTATATACATGATGCTGAACATAAAAGTCATCGTCCGCAAGCATTTTTGCGACGGACTCGCCCGACTTCAGGGTTCTTGGCGCATTTGCAAGCTAAACAAGTCCGGTTAACGATATATATTACATGGCAACCAATGTTGCAGCGAAAACTGAAAAGAACGACTTGCGGGGAAGTTTGAAGTTGGCATTCGCAGCAGCAATCGGCCGCAAAAATGCGGCCCAGCTTGCTCGACTTTCGGGCTCTTCTCAAACATTCACAATGAGCGAATCCCTTTTTTCTTAAGTTTCACGCGGCAACCAAGTTTCCACGAAGGAAGCGACTTGCGTATTGTTGCGAGCTCGCGACGTCGAAGGCTGCTGCGCCAAATGTACGTACTACCTACCTCGCCGCTGCGCTTCCATCCAGGAGATGCCCATCTCAACGCTTCATACCACGATTCCCCGGCCCGTACTGATGCAGCGGACTCTGCCCTTTCTCAAGCTTTGAGGTAGACGAGAACGACGTGGGCAAGTACCGTAGCCCCTTATCTGCTGAGACGTGTGGGCAGCTGGGCACACCCCGTTGTACCCGGTTAACGCGCGCAAGGGGCCTGTGGCATGGCCTCTACCGGTTCGTTCCCGCAGCTCGTCCCGGTGTGTATGCTCCTGGACTGGGCTGGAATGGGGTATTGTCTTCTGCCTGCCTGCTTGCCTGCCTTGGGACCGCAATAACGCGTCGTACAAATGCATGGAGCAGATTTGCTGCGTGGACCGGCCAGCTGTAGTCAACTCGTCATCATCCACCCGAGACCCCACCCCCAGCAGATCACCCATCCAGCTCACTGCTGCCGCCCGCCCGTGCGTCTGGCTGTTGCTTGCGTTGGTGCGGGGGCACCGGATCCGCCAGGAGGTCATGTATGCCGTTTGACACGCCAGCGCTTGGGGCTCGCATTTAGAGGTTGCCTTCGTCGGTTCGTAACATTCTGCGACTAGGGTTGTACCATTACTACTGGCGTCGAAGCGAGGGTAGCGGTTAGTTGGCAGCCTTTACGCAAGTCTTTCTGCAGTCATCGCTGCATTGTTGCGGAAGAGCTGTTATCTCCGCCGGCTGCTGCCGGCAAACAACCAACATGTGACGGAAAGTCGCCTCGTTAGGATGCGGAGATTACAAGGGGGACCGGTTGTCACACCGGTCGCTAGCCGTACAGGCTAGACAGACTGTTCATCCTACCCCAGGGGCAGCCGCAAAGGGGTGCCAAACGCAAAGCCACCAAGGCCCACCAGCTCCAAGCCCACCGCGCCATCAGGCCCACCAACCCTAGCCTACACAAGCAGCAAGAACGCCGCAAGGTCCACTATCGTCAAATCCTCCCAGCTGAAAAGGCGCCACCAGGCTGGGCAGTCCCGCACCTACCCGCCTCGTTAGCCCACACCGCCGTACAATCTTGCAGGAGCACAAAACGCGGTCACACAGGTTACGTGTCTGATTGCACGGTAAGGCATTTGCGAGGCAGCTATATGCGTTTGAGCGGGCTTGGTGTGAAAGCAATGTGCAGACATGCAACCGCCGTGTGCCTCCTGTATTGACACTGGCTGTCCAAGTTTCTAGCGTGGTACGTGCAACGCCGCCCCGTACCTCGTAGGTCGTAGCCCCTCCGCAATATTTACCCAGACGACGGAAGGCGCTTCGCCCTTGACAAGAGCCCTCGAGTGGTTTTTAAAACTCCTGAGTGCAAGGCTGTGTGACCTGGCGTCGCAGCGTAATGTTGATGATGTTTGCGCCAGTCTATTCCAGTCCATCCAGTCCAGTCCAGGGCCCAAGTCCGTGGCTGCTAAGCGCTGCTGTGCACAAGGTGCACACTAGTAGTGCAGAGGTCGGTGCATTCCAGGTGCGGGAACCCCTGTTCCAGGGGTTCCCGCACCCAATGAGTTGGATACGTGGGATACGTGGGATTTAGCCTACCTGCTCCGCGCCTTAAAAAGCGCGGCACCTTGCTTTTAACAGGTAGCATGCGAGACCGTAAGAATATAGGCCGCTGAGCGACGCAGGCAAGATGGCTTCCGGGTAGAATATTTATTGTATAAACTCGCCATTTGTTTGTTTGTAACCTCTTAGAGGTCTCCGCTTCGCAGCGCACGCATAGGGTCCGATTTTACCGCTACGGTACGCCGGACGCACTACGAGGTACCGGGAATACAACCCTTCAAGCAGCAGGGCATTCAGCAAAATATTTTGAACAAAACTTATGTTACAACACTGGCGCGCCTAAGCGGACGCAAAAGAGATGCCCCGGTCTCGTGCTCGTCGCTCGCCGTACGGCAGACGATTTGGCGATGGAGAAAATCTTTCTTTTGGCCTTAGCTACCGTGGCAACATTGAGGCATTTATATTTCATGGCATAGATAGGACCTAGTGTGACTTGCAGATCTTGCTTATGTGACGACGCGCAGCGGAAAGCCATACCGGAACGCCGAAACGGAATCAGTCTTGACTTTCTTGGACGGAAAGCGCTGATCCAGCTTTTGGTCGCCTATTAAATATGGCAATAATGTCGATGAGTTTGTCGAATACGGTGTTGGCCTCGTCGCAAAAGGTCATGAGGCCGCGAAGGATTGCTGCCCGCGCTGTGTCGAGTCCGGGCAACAGCGCACGGCCGAGCCCACAACAACATCAGCAGAGTGTAACATCTGTTGCTGCCATTACGGGGTCAAGCGTGCGCTTATCTCATCCCGCGCCAACAGCTGCATCGGCGGTCGAGGCATCCGCGTCGGCTGCAAACCCCGTTGAGCAGGCTTCAAAGTGTCCCATCCGGCAACTCACATCTGCTTTCTCGGCTGCATCTGACTCTTTGCCGTCAACGTCCGTCGGTGTTCCAAGCGCCGCGACAGCCTCCTCGTCCTCGTCCTCGTCCTCGTCCTCGTCCGAGCTTCGGCCGATCCCGGGGCCGGCCCCGTTGAGCCTGGCCGCCCTGCAGGACGTGAGCATCATCTTCACGCAGGGGCTGCACGTGGCCATGCTGGCCTTCAGTGAGAAGTACGGCCCCGTGTGCAGGTGGGGACACTGAGCTGGGCTGCGCGGTGTTAGTTGCAGCTGGTCCCGCACGTGTTCCTCCCCGCGCTGGTCCTTCATTCGGAATGGGGCTGCGGCGCGTCCTCCCCAGCGGCCTACCCGCGTATGTGACCTTGGCCCGGCCTGCGGTTGGGCAGTTCGCTGTATTCCCTTAGTCGGGGATGGGAGGAGTGGGAAGTCGCGGAAGCTGGGCAGCAAGGACTGCAGACTGCACCCCTCCCTCCTTCCCTCCCTCCCTCCGCGGGATGGACTGGATTGAGCCAGCCACCCACCCAGCCACCCAGCCAGCCAGTCACCCAGCCACCCAGCCACCCAGCCACCCAGCCACCCAGCCACCCAGCCACCCAGCCACCCAGCCACCCAGCCACCCAGCCACCCAGCCACCCAGCCCCGAACAGCAATGACCCTTATGCCTTTGCTCCCCCCCACCGTTTACGGGCTCCGGCCTATACGTGGATAACCACACCACCACTACTCAATACCCTTCGCCTCGTCCTCCTGACGCCCCGCCCCGCCCCCCATTTCCCCGCACTTGCTTCCATAGCGGCCTGAGCCAAGGCTCACTCGAGACGTTGGGACCTCCTCCGCGTCACAAACTATAAGCTGTCTGACTTGCCTCCCCTTTCCCGCCCCCTCCCCCCTCCCCCCTCCCCCCCCCCCAGGTTCGCCAACCCCGCCTCCCTCAACGGGGCCACCAGCTGGGTGTTCCTCAACTCCCCCGAGGCGGTGCAGCACGTGTGCGCCACCGCTGTGCGCAACTACGGCCGCAGGTACCTGCCCGACATCTACAACTACGTCACACACGGCAAGGGCATACTGGGATCGCAGGTCAGGCGCGGGTGGGGGTGAGGGTGTATCAGAAAGGAGCCGAGCTAGGGAGCAGCGGGTTCGTCGTTTTGGGGGGGGGGACAGGGAGCTTCCACCCTCCCTCCCTCACTACCAACAGAACGCGACCACCGACCAGCCCAATCTCGGTTGGTTCCTTGGTTGTTGGGGTGGTTGGTTGTTTATTTGGTTGGTTGGTAGCTTAGGAGCCGACGCGCGGACTGACGCACTCGGTGTGCACCGTAACGGTTTGTGGCTGACGTCATGTGTTGTGCTGCCCCTGCGCCCCTGTCTGCCTGCCCCTGTCTGTCTGTCCGCCCCCCGACCCCCTCCTTCCCTCCCCTCCCCTCCGCCCCCTCCTCAGGACGAGTACAACGCCCGGCACCGGCGGCTGTGCTCGGGTCCCTTCAGGAACCGGGCGCAGCTGCAGCGCTTCTCAACAGTGGTGGTGGAGAGGTGGGGCCGGGGTGGGGTAGGGTGGGGTGGGGTGGGGTGGGGTGGGGTGGGGTGGGTACTGGGTTAGGTTGGATGCGGGGGAGGTGGGGTGGATCCCGCTTAGGAGGGGCAGAGGCGGCCATGTCGGGGGCGGAGCGGAGCGGGGAGGGCCCCCACATCCATATTCGGCGGGAGTGCAACTACTGGATATGGAAGTGGGAGGGTGAGGGTGAGGGTGAGGTCGTGCCTCCGTCTGCCTCCGTCCGTCCGTCCGTCTCCCCACCCCACCCCGGACCCCGCCGCGGCTCCGCTGCCCTCCCCGGAACCAATCACCCCCGGCTGGGAGTCCTCGTCCCGCCCCGCCCCGTCTCGGGAGCCGCATCCACTGCCGCTCGGGTACCGTATCAGACGTTGCGTTGCGCTGCGGACTGCCAACTGCACTCCGGCTGGTGAATGGATTCCGCTGCACTGCACTGCACTGCTGACTCCTTTCTCGCTGCTGCCCTCCCCCACCCCCTTCCCTCACCCCTACCCTCCCCTCCCCGTTCCCCTCCCCCGTTGGATGCCTGGTCTCGGTGTATGTGTGTGTGTGTTCAGGTCTCACCAGCTGGCGGACATCTGGATGGAGGCCGTGGAGGCCGCGGGGGCGAGGAGCAGCCCCTCCCCCTCTGTCTCCTCCCCCTCCCCCTCTGTCTCCCCCTCCCCCTCCCCCTCTGTCTCCTCGGGTGGCGGCTGTCTGGTGACTGATGTTGCTGTTCATTCTCAGCGGCTGACTCTGGACATTGTGGGGCTGGTGGCGTTCAGTCACGACTTCAGGCAGGTGGAGCAAGTAAGCAGGTGAGGGGGGGGGAGGGGAGGGGGGCGCGCCAGGGGGGGGGGAGCAGCGCGGGGGAGGCCTGCGAGGCTTCTTGGTAGCTTTGGCGATCAGGCACTGCCACTGCCACTTGGCGGGCAGCACCGCACTGCCCTGACATGGCATGCAATGTCTTGTAATATACCTTGATGCAATGGGTTGGGAGGGGCGGGGGAGTGGACGTATCACATCGCCCCAGTCGACCGCCCGGACCTGGACCCGGATGTACGACGGGGAATGTACGACGGGGAGTGGGGATGCATCCTCCGCCCTGCCTGCCTGCCTGCCTGCCTGCCTGCCTGCCCCTCACCTCTCGGTGCCCCCTCCCCCCTCCCCCCTCCCCCCTCAGGGACCTGGGCGGCTCTGCGGCCGACCCCCGACTGCTCCCCGACCGGGTGCTGTGGGCGGTCAACACATTCGGGCAGGTGCTGGCGGACATCTTCATCACACCGCTGCCACTGCTGCGGGTGGGGGGGAAGGGGTGGGGGGGACGGAAAGGGGGGCGGAGGTGACTGGAGGGCGAGGAGGGTTGGGTGCGGTGGGCCGCTTGGGTTCGGCGTGTGTGTGCGTGCATGAGTGTACGTGCAGTGCGTGGTTACTTGACAGGAGGGGGAAGGGGGCTGGGTTCTAACAGTTGTGGCTGGGTTGTGGGGTACGCCGCTGCGCCGCGGTGCTGGTGCTGCTGATGCATGAGAGGGCCTGGAGGCAGCTGCATCGACGTGGAAGGGGGGTAGGGGGCTCGGCAGCTGGCCTGCATGGCCCCCTGCATGACCCCCCTGCCCCGAGATGTGGGCACAGCGTGGAGGTGGAGGGACAGCAGAGGCCCCCCCCTCTGTGGGTAGATCCGCTGTTGGAGTGGCAGTTGAATTCCGTCAACCACCGAACCGCCTCCACTGAACTTGGAACCTCCCTCCCCGTCCTAATCCCGTCCTAATCCCGTCCTCATCCCCCACCCTCTCCCCCCTCCCGCTCTTTAAATTCACTCTTCAAAACCCCCCCTTCCTCCCCCTTCCCTTGCCCCCTCCCGCCCCCTCAGCTGCTTGATGCGCTGGGACTGCCCCACCTGCGTCGGTTGGACGAGGCGGTGGGGGTCATGAGGGCGGCGATGCTGGAGGTCATCCAGGTGAGGGGGGGGGCTAAGAGCGGTAAGAGGGGGTAGGGAGGGAACCAGGGCGTGGGGGAGCTGCCAGGAGGCTTTGGGGCGGGGGGATGAGTGGGGGAGTGGGGGCAGGTTGGGGGTGGGGGTTGGGTGGGTCCTGAGTGGGTGGGTGGGTTGGGGGGGGACCAGTCGAAGGGGTTGGTGCGGGCGGGGTGGCGTTCGGGTGGTTGTACTGCTGTGTTTGTGGGACTGGTGTCATGGTGGTCATCATGGCGGTGCCGTACGGCCCCTCCTTCCCCTGGCCCCGACACACCTCGTGCCTCGCCCTCTCTCTCCCCGCCCTCGCCCCCTTGCCCCTCGCCCCTCGCCCCCTTCCCCCTCCCCCCCCAAGGAGCGGCGTACGGCTCTGTCCAGCGGCCTACCCGGCAAAGACGACCTGCTGCAAGCGCTGCTCACGGTGGGCTGGGGGGGGGGGGTTGGGACATGTGGGGTGGGACATGTGGGGTGAGGTGGGCTTTAAGCGGTAGCGATGAAAGATGGCGGGTGGGTCCGTGTTGGCGGTTGGTGGATCGTTGGAAATCTGTTACCTTCGCGCGCTGCCATCTGCCTCCCTCCCTCCCTCCCTCCACTGCACCACAGCGCACCACACCAGTGGTGGTGGTGGTGATCGGACTCTATATACCCCCCCCCTTGCACACCCATCCACGCAGCCCGACCTCCCCACCCGGATCTGGACTCACCTGGCGCCACTACGGTACCCCACACCCACACCCACCTCTGCCCCAACTGCGCAATGAATCATTTTTTTACATAGGAGCGTATCACTCCCTGAACCCCTCTGCCCCAACTGACTCCCCGCCCTGCCCCCCCTTCCCCCCCGCCCCCCCCCCCTCCCCCCCTCAGGCCACCGATGAGGTCGGTCGCGGTCTGACTGACGAGGAGTTGTGGGAGGACGTGCACGACATCATGGGGGCGGGGCACGAGACAACCGCCACAACCACCGCAGCGCTGCTGTACTGCATCTCGGCCCACCCGGATGTACGGCAACGGGTGGAGGCGGAGCTCGACCAAGTGCTGGCGGGGCAGCCCCCCAGCTTCGAAGCCCTGGAGCACATGCCGTACCTGCAGGTGTGTACGACATTGTACGGCGAGGTGCGGTGCGGTGCATTATGTCGAGCTTGCTAGGCGCGTGCACACCGCCTCCCCCTCCCCCTCCCCCTCCCCCCCTGCCGTGCCCTGCCCCCCACCCCTCCCTGCCTCGTTCGGTGGGTGGGGCGGTTCCGGTCGCTGCTGCTGTAGTCTGGGTGTGTAGGGGGAGGACGAGGGGGAGGGAGAGGAAGAAGGATGGCAACTGGGAGAGGAACCCGCTCCGTATCCCCAACAGCCCCCTTCCCCATTCCCGCCCCGAACCCGCGTGGCGTACCCTCCCCCTTCCCCCATTCCCTTCTTCCTGCTGTATCGTCTTACTCCCCCCTCCCCCTCTCCCCCCCCTCTCCCCCTTCCCCCTCCCCTCTCCCCCTCCCCCCAGTGCTGTGTCAAGGAGGTTATGCGGCTGTATCCCGCCATTCCGGTGTTTCCCCGCGAGGCGCTGAGGGACGATGAGCTGCCCTCGGGGCACGTCATCAACGCGGGTAGGGGGGGAGGGGGGAGGGAGGGAGGGGGGGCAGGGGGGAGGGGGGCAGGTGGGGGGCTGGAGGCAGGGCCCGGGGGGATACATTCGTGCGTTCTTGCACCTGCTGGCCTGCCGCCCGTCCTGTGGTTAAGACTTTCTGTCTTGGTCGTACTGTACTGCAACAGGTGACGTGGTTTTCATGTCCTCGTACGCTCTGGGCCGTTCGGCGGCTCTGTGGCCCGACCCGCTCACATTCAACCCGGACAGGTGGGGAGGGGGGAGGGGGCTGGGAGGGGGGGCATTGGGGGGGGGGGGGTGGGGGGGGGAAGGGGGTTTTGTTCATTGCAGTGCAGTGCTGTGCAGCGGCGAGTCGAGGGGCGGGACACACGCCTTCGCTTCCCACCCGCCCTCCAGCCCACCGGGTTCCCTGCCGCTTGCCGTCTGATCCACCCGCACCCGCACCACCCGCACCCACACCCACACCCACACCCACACCCACACCCACACCCACACCCACACCCACACCCACACCCACACCCACACCCACACCCACACCCACACCCACACCCACACCCACCATCAACCCGCCCCTTCTACCCCCCCCCCCGCCCCCTCCCCCCCAGGTTCAGTCCGGAGGCTGAGGCCGCTCATCACCGCTTCCAGTGGCTGCCCTTCGGTGCGGGTCCGCGCATGTGCCTGGGGGCCTCGTTCGCACAGGTGGGGAGGGGAGGGGGAGAGGGTGTGTGTGTGCAGGGTTAGCATGTTGGATCGGAACATCGGATGTGTCTGTTAGAGGCGTGGACAGCTCAGGTGGGTGGGTGGGTGTGTAGCGGCCAGGGGTGCACGTGGGGCGGTGGGCAATGTGGCACCACTCCTCTCTCGAGTGGGGCCTCTGCCTCTGCCACCCTCCCTGAAGTGGGGCCTCTGCCTCTACCACCCTCCCTGGAGTGGGGCCTCTGCGCGCCTCTCCCGGGTCGGCCCACCGCCTGCCGTACCACCACCCCCTCCCCTCCCCCCCCCTCCCCCCCCAGATGTCCGTGTCCCTGATGGCGGCCACACTGCTGCAGCGCTTCCGCTTCACCCCCCTGCACCCCTCCAGCCGCCTCATCCCGGTGGCGTACGACATCACCATGAACTTCAACCCCTCGGGGGGACTGCGCATGAAGGTGCAGCCCCGCTGAAGGGAGGGAGGGCTGTGGGCTGAGGTGGGGCGGGGGGGGGGCGGAAACAAGGAGCGGGGGCGGCGGAGTTGGCTGCCGGGATGCATGCGATTGGGCCGGGCCCCTCTCCCCCTCCCCCTCTCTTTCCCGTGTTGATGGCGTTGAGGTGACGTGATGTGTATATTGCGGTTGGTTGATTGGTTGGTTGGTTGGTTGGTCGGTTGGTCGGACAACGGAAACGTCCAGAGAAGAAATCCCCTATGCAACAGTGTAGTACAGTTCAGTGCACTTGAGTTCAGTATTGTGTGGGCTGGCGCAATGTCCTGGCAGCGTCCGTGTGGTGACAAGCCGCCGCCTGATGCGGTGTGATGAGTGCCGCGGGGTCGGTTGGCCTTGACAGCAAAAACGTGTTGTTTTGGTAAGCGGGTTGTTTGGTTGATGTCAGACCTACTTGGCCCGATGGATGGAAGTGCTGATCAAGTGGTGGGCGGGTGGGTGGGTGGGGCCGGGAGCCCGGTCGCCCCCGCAGCCAGACGCCCCCACGTTCACGTTCACCTCACCTCGCCAGTCCGGGCTCCGGCCTTGCCGGGGCCTGCGCGGGCGGGAGGGGGGGGCGGTCGGGATCATCTATCCGCCCATCGGAGCTACCGTATAAATTATATTATAAATCAAGTGGTCGGCAAAACAAGTGCGCACGTACCGTACGTGTATGTTAATTTCATGGGCGTTCGATGGCTGTCGGGGAGGGAGGGAGGGAGACGCCCCGGCGTATTTTATTGGATGCGGCTGCAGTTTTGATTTCGCTTGCTGTGTGGCCGGGTGGGAAGGGAAGTATGCAGCAGCAGCAGCAGCAGATGGTGGTAATGGTGGTGATGATGATGATGGTGATGGTGATGATGATGAATGATGACGCAGGGGGCAACACTGGATATTGTTTGACCGTGGTCGTGACAGTACGGTAGAAAGTACGGCAAGGGGGTAAGGTCTGCATCTCTGCACGCGGGGGCCGGGGGGGCCTGCCGTCCTCCCTGTTGGGTCGGGTGAGCTCCAGGGGGGGAGAAGGGGGAGGGGCGGTCCGTTCATTCGTGCGGCCCCAGGGGTAGGCCCTGGAGCCGCTCATTAGCAGCATCGCGGCCCCTGGTATGGACCGCAAGCGATCACAGCGGTGACTGCATACACATATTCCAACGGGTACGACATGCGTATCGCTGCCTGGATAGCCGCGGTCCGGTTGACCGGTACCGTACCTTTGTGGTGGTTGGCCCTGGGTTGGCTGTGTTTTGTTGGTACTGCCGGTGGCGGTGCAGTGCAGTGCAGTGCTGCCCGGGTGCCCGAGTGTCCGAGTGTCCGAGTGTCCGAGTGCCCGAGTGTCCGAGTGCCCGTGTGCCGGTCCTGGGCGCCCCCCCCCCTAGGGATGTGGTGGAGTGGCGGCGGGTCGGTCAGTGTGAGTGGCGGGTGGTCGGGTGGTCGGGCGGAGGGGGCCACGTCGTCCGATGGTGCAGGTCGCTGTGGGGCCGCTGGTCCTTCAACTCGTTTCCGCAGCCACCTGGGTACGTTGACTTGTCTAGCAGCGACGAAAGAGTGGCAGAGAAGTCTGATTCTAACGACGATCGATGTAAACGGTTTAGTTGGTTGCCGTACGGTGTACGGCTTGCAGCCAGAGGCTGCGTCTCTTGTGGGGCAGCTGCCGTATGGATGGAGACGGCATCTGCCGTTGTTGTTTCATCTTTTGTGTTAGCCCTTCTGCCTCCCGCCCGTCGCCAGGCCCTCGCAGGTGCCGCGCGCGGGGGGGGGGGCGTAGTATGGGTTTTCGTGTCATTGCAACTCGTGGTGCCGTTTGCCTGGCGTATCTGCCGGAGTGAGCGGAGAGAGACAACCGGCCACTCGTCCAAAGTCAAACTCGAGATGGCCCTTGCAGGTTCCGTTTTTGCAGGTTGGGTTGTTGGAGCCCGACGGACTACCGGTAGTTGTTGGAGCAGTATCTCGTTGTTGTGTAACAGTGAGGAGTTAAAGCAGCTTGTGGGTCGATGTAAAGGAGAGTCGTGAGGGGGGAGACGTCGGACCCTCCTCACCGGCCCCTACAAGCGTACGGATGGGTGTACGGAACACATCGAAGCTCACCGCCCCTCCCCACGCAGCCCCCGAGCAACACACGAACAACCCCACATGGTCCCCTGCTGGGACCAACCGCCCACATCCGCACCACCCACCGGCCCGGCACTACCCGGGGGGGGGGGGGAGCAGCTGCCTCGGGGTGGGTGGGGGTGGGAGGGGAGCAGCGGGGCCACCCACTTCCCGCTGCCGCCTGAGGGGCATCTTTCCGGCAGCAGCCAGCTCTTGAACACACACACACACACACGTGGGCCCTATGGACAGCCCTGGAGGTCCACTGCTGCTGCTGCTGCTGGACTCCAGGGTCTCGAGCCACCCGGCTCCGTACGACGTGCGACGAGTGGGCCCGGGTCCGAGGGGCACACCCGCATCCAGGCATCCGGGTGGGTATGTGGCCAACCTTGGGACGCTCTCCCGGCGACACACATCTGACTACCCCAACAGGTGTACGACCGATTTACAACATGGATAGCCGTACTGTGCGTGGGGGCCTCATGACACGCCCTTCGTGTTGCATGTCATGTCATGTCATGTCATGTCATGTCATGCCATGTCATGTCATGTCATGTCATGTCATGCAACAGGCGGGTCACTTCTCCAGCCCAGCTCACCGCACCACCCCCCACCGCCGCCAGCGCCTCCCACATGAGGGGGCTCAAATTGACGTCAGGTCCCCCCCTCCCTCCCCTCCCCCCTTCCCTCCCCTCCCCTCTCCCCTCCCCTTCCCTCCCCTCTCCCCTTCCCTCCCCTCCCCTCTCCCCTCCCCTTCCCTCCCCTCTCCCCTTCCCTCCCCTCCTCTCCCCTCCGCCTCACTCCCCTCCGCCTCACTTCGCTATGCAGTACTCTCGCTCTCACTCTGATGGCCCGAGACAGCCTCCAGCCCAACACAAGTACGCATCATAACACGAATCAACACAACACAACTCAAAACTTCAATTCCATCATTGCCACGCAGCGGCATTTTCAGCATTCACTCGCGCGGTAGGGGCCGTAAATGGCGCTCGCCGGGGGAGGAGGGCGAGGAGGGGGAGGTGGGGGAGCACACCCTGCGCACGCATGCACTGACACGCCCCATCGTTGGCCACACACAGCGATGACGCGGCGACCCCCCTCCCCCCCCGTCCCCTCCCCTCCCCTCCTCTCCTCACCCCTCCCCTCCCCTCCTGGTCAGCTTCAGGCTGCCGCCCTCTCCCCACTGCATGCCGTGTAGGGTGCGCCCCGCACTCACCCCCCCCCCGGGGGTGCTCCACATCCACGTCCCCCCCCCCCTCGCGCTCGCTCGCGGCCAGTCCCGGTCCCGGTCCCAGTCCCGGTGGAGAACCACCGCACTGCACCGCACCGCACCGCACCCCGCCGTGTGTCCCCACCGCCCATTCGGAACCCCACTGCTGCGGTCGCAAGGCCGGCTACCGCTCGCTCACTCGGGCTGGCGGGGGGGGGGGCGGGGGGGGGCGGGTGCGCCTCGCCTCGCCTCATTTCCTCCTAAGTTGTGTGTCTCACTTCCTGCCCCGCGTGGTCGCCGATACCAGCTCCTTCGCAGCGGCCTTGGAACTGACACTGCCCTTGACACTGCCCTTGACACTGCCGCTGCTGGTGCCGCCCCGAGCCGTCCGGGCGGCAGACTGCGGCTGCTGCTGCTGCTCATCCGCCGAGTCGTCCGACAGCGGCAGACCCGCACGAGACCAGTCGCCCAGACCGCCCTGCATGGAGCCCGTGCCGGGCCGGGCCGTGTAGTTCGGGCATAAGCTCAGGGTTTAAGGGTTTAAGGGTTTTAGGGTTTGGGTACAGGGGGGTTGTAGGCGCACATCAGCGGCATCGACACGCGGCATCCGGGGAGGGGTTTGATGCGACTGATGTGGCTCCGGAGGCTGACAGTCCCCGGGTCGGCGCCCGCCGTACACCAGCCGGTGCTGCTCCCCCTACCGCCAGGGGCTGTGTCTTCGTACTCGGGGGCCGACCTGGGGGAGACCTCTGAGCGGCAGCTGCCCCCACCATCAACTGCCGTACACGCCCCCACAACACACACAGGCCGCGATGCGTGAGGACACAGATCACCCCCCCTCCCCCCTTTAGTGGGAAGCGGCGGGTCAGCAGCCAGCGGACGGTCTGTCCCCCCCGACTGATCGGGGGCCTGATCAGGCACTCAGCGGGGAAGCGCCTGTCTTGCGCCCACCCTCGCTCCCTAACCCCCCCGGTGGAACCAACATGTCCCGTGCTGTCCTGTCCTGTCCTGTACCGAGCTGTATCCCGTGACAGCCTGTCATGTCAAGAGCGTAGGGAGCCCCCACCCGTACGACACCAGCCGTACACGCACGCACCTTCATGTGCAGTACCTTGCCGTACCCGGCCTGCTGCAGGTAGTACACCGCCTTGAGGCTCCTGGGGGGGAGGTTGGCGGGGTGGGGGGGGGGGGCAGTTGTTGGGCTGGGTAGGGCTTGATGGGTTGGGGCTGGGTGCGGCAAGCGTCAGTTAAGAGGGTCGGTCAGTCCGTCAGTCGGTCGGTCGGTCAGTTAATTGAGGCATCAGTCCATCCGTTCGGCCCCCAATTGCTAAAAGGAAGAGAGAGAGAGTGAGGGGAGAGAGAGAGCCTTCAGTCCCCACATACCTCGCCCCCGCTCCCATCCTCCTAGCTCCCCCTCCCCTCGCTTTCCCCCGCCCCCCCCCACCCCCACCCGCTTCCCCCCCGCACCTGGACTGGAACCCGAACTGGGTGCCGGGCTTGTTCTCCAAGCTGCCGCCCGTCTCGCACATCACAATCACCTGCAGGGGGGGGCCGGTGGTGTGTGGGGGGGGTGGAGCCCGGAGGTCCCGTTGCAGGAGGGAGTGGTGAACGGGGGAGGGAGGGAAGCATTGACATCCGCCTGGCATCTTGCGGTGCAACCCCCACGCGGTTGTGCTGCCACTGCCACTGGCAGAGACTTTCTCTCCCCCCCAGGGGGTTGTCGGGTCAGTGTGTATCGGTGGCACTTCAGTCCCAAAGGGGAGGGGGGGTTCCGTAGCGCCGGTCGCTGTGTCTTGTCGTCGCACCCGCACCCCCTGCTGTTGCTCACTACCGAGCCCGGCTGAGTGCTACGTATTTGCTGCCATGCCACTTGGCTGTTCTCCCGTTCTACCCGCTGCACACCCGGTGGTGGTGGTGGTGGTGGTCGGCCCGGTGGTCTCCAAGCATCGAGGCGGTGAGGCGGCTACACGGCTCCTCCCTTCCCTCGGGTCCGTCTCCGTTCCTTCGCTGCCGTATATTCATTCTTACCCTCCCCTCCCCTCCCCTCCCCTCCCCTCCAGTCGGTCGCAGCTCTTCCGGTATTGGCTTACTTAAAGGTACTTACAAGGTAACACCTACCACCGGTATGTCTGGGTAGTATTACCGGGTGGGTGGTTCTCAGTCGCCTACGTCCCTCCACTGCGGTGACGACTTACTCAGCCCCCCACTCGGCACCCGCACGGACTCTTTCCCTCCCGACCCCCTGCCCCCCCAAGCCCGCCCCCACCCCCCTAGCCCCCCTCCCCGGTGCCGCACCTCCTTGTTCTTGGGCACCTTGGCCGCCACCTCCTCCATAAAGTTAGGGTTGAGCTCTGAGGGGCGGTGCGAAGGAGGGGGGGCGGGGGGGGGGAAGGGGAGGAGGACTCAGTCATGAGTGCCATGTGAGGACGGCTCGCTTGACTTGGGAGGGCGGGGACCGGGGACTGGGGGGGAGGAGGGCCACGTCGGCAGAGTGCTGCCCGAATGCGCCCCAAGCTGGGACGGAGCGGAGAGGAGCGGAGAGGAGCGGAGCGGAGCGGAGCGGAGCGCAACTGAAAGGGGCCCCCGCGACCTCGGCCTCGCATCAGTCTCGTCAGGAACATTCCCCCCTGCCCCTCCCCCCGTGCTGCATACCACACACTCGGCCACCCAGCCCAACCCAGCCCAGCCCTCCCCCCTGGGGGTCCAGCCCCTCCTGGCTCTGTTGGTCACCCGGGGAGGGGTCCACCCGCTGCTCCCCCCCCCCCGGGTTGTCTCCACCCCCCCCTCACACACACACACGTTAGCGCCAGTGGGGAGTGCATTGGCCCCTCGGCCACCCCGCCACCCATCCACCCATGCAGCCGCAGCTGCCAGGTGTTGGTGTTGGTGTTGGTGTTGGTGTTGGTGTTGGTGTTGGTGTTGGTGTTGGTGTTGGTGTTGGTGTTGGCCCTCAGAGCCCCGATTCACTCGCTGTAAGGAAACAGTCCGCCTCCCGCGTCCCTCTGCCTCGCCTCTCCCCCCCAGGCTCCCACCCCCCGTGTCCCACTCACCCGTTCCAAAGATGCCGAAGAACGCGAATCCCGCCCTCCGGATGTTGGAGGCGGGGTCCCATCCCGCGATGGGCTGGTAGAGCGGCACATTGGTGGAGGGGAGGGGGGAGCGGGCCGAGTAGCGCTCAGCCAGCCGCACATCAAGCAGCACAGCGCTGGGGGCGGGACGGGGGAGGGGGGGCCGAGGGGGGAAAGAAGGAGGGGGGAGGCGGCGTGGAGAGGGTGAGTGCGAGAACGGGAGGGACCTAGGAGAGAGGGCAGGGCGAGGGGGGGGTGGGGGGGGGGGCAGGGAAGGGCAGAGCAGCTTCAGGTGCCCAAACAGACGACTCCATGAAACCGGCATGTACGACAGACGGTTCGGATTCAGCGGGAGAACACACCACCACCACCACCACCACCACCACTACCACCACCACCACACGACGTAGTAACTGCGCCCCCCCAAACACACATACCAGCTGTATCCCCGCCCTTCCCTCTGCTCTCCTCCTCATCGTTCCCCTCCCCTCCTCCTCCCCTCCTCCTCCCCGTCCCAGCCGCCAGCCGCCATCCCCCGCCTCACCCCTTCTTGGCCTTTGCGTAAGCCTCCTCGGGGGTCACACTGCGCACCCCCCGGGCAGTCAGGGCTGCGTACATGTCCCGCCAGTCCACCGGCTCCTGGGGGCAGAAGGGAGTGCGGGAGGGAGGGCGAGGAGGGAGGGCGAGGAGGGAGGGCGGGAGGGAGGGCGGGAGGGAGGGCGAGGAGGGAGGGGGAGGGGGATAGGGTGGGTAGCGGCGAGGCGGCGGTGGGTGTCTGGGGAGGGGAGGATTGGAGGGGAATCCCCCATCCCATCCCATCCCGCCCCACCCCTGGGGTAGCGGAGGGAAACAGTCTGCCGTTGATCTGATCTGGTGGCCACTGCACATCTCCCCCCCCCTCGTTGTAGACGCGGAGGACCGAGCACACCGGGGGATACAACATCGCCGTCCCCAGTCCCCCGCCCCCCGGTCCCCCCGCCCTAGGCCCCATCCCCGTGTGCCCCACTCCGCTACCCCCCCCCCCCCCACCTTGAACGCCTCCTTGAAGCGGGGGGCGACGAAGAAGGTGGCCACGAAGGAGGCCGCAGCCGCACCCAGGGCGCCGTACGTCAGGGTCTCAGCAGAGGGGCCCTCAGAGCCCTCAGAGCCCGAGGCGGGGGCGGGGGCGGGGGCGGGGGCCAGGGAGGCCGCACCCGCCAGCAGCGCACGGAGGTCCACCCCGCTGGCAGCCTGAGCCTCAGCCTCGGCAGCGGCGGCGGCGGCAGTGGGCTCGGCCGCCTGTGTCGCCAAGGTGAGCTCGGGCGCCGCCTCCGGGGTGGCCACCACCTCAGCCACCTCCTCAGCCACCACCTCCTCAGTCGCCAGTGTCAGCAGCGGAGCGGTCTCCACCGCCCCCGGCAGCTCCTCCACAGCCACCACCTCAGCCGCCGCCTCGGTAGCCTCGGCCACCACCACCTCCTGACCCGCACCAGAGATCATATCGGCCGCAGCCTCAGCAGACACCTCAGCGGCCGCCGCCTCCACCGCCTCCACCTTCACCGCCTCCACCGCCTCCGCCTGCGCGACTGCGGGCGCTGCTGCCCCCTCCTCAGCCACGGCTGTGGCCCCGATCACCCCCTCGGCCACCTCCTCCTCTTCCGTAGCCACCGGGCTGATAACCGCCACCGGCTGTGCCTCCACCGCCACCCCCACCGCCACCTCCACCTCAGCGGGGGCGGAGATGGCGGCCTCAGTGTCCTCCTGAACAGGGGCAGGGCTGGGGGCGGCAGCTTCCACCTCCGCCTCCACCTCCACCTCCACCAACTCCGCAGAGGTGGCGGGAGCGGCATCAGTCTCGGGGACGGAGGTGGCGGTGGCGGTGACGGCGACGGGCACCACCTCCGCCTCCACCTCCGCCTCCACCTCCGCCACCACTGCGCACCCGAGTTGAGGTCGGTTGGATTGCTTCAGTCAGTTTGAATGCAGGGGCGGGGGAGGAGCGGGAGCGGGAGCAGAAGGGCCTACCGGCGGTGACAGGCGGTGCACACAACTGCGGCCCATGCACGCAATGCAATGCAATGCAATGCAATGCAGGGCACACCAGCTCCAACTCGTAGCTACAAGTACCACCTGCCTACTTCCTAAACCCCCCCCCCACACACACACACTCCTCGCAGGGGCACTGACGCAACCACCTCCCCATCACCTCGCTCACCGGGGGCAGCAGAGGCCACTGCCAGGGGGGTGTCCTCAGCCGCCTGGGTGGACCGGGGCGGGGCGGGGCGGGGAGGGGCGTTGGGTGCACAGGTGGGGGCAGCAGGAGCAGCAGAGCGCACGTGTAGCAGCTGTACGACATTTCGCGAAGTAGGTCACGCCATACCGTTGGTGGACGGGGCCGTACCGCCAGCCAAGCGAACGTACCGCCTGACGCAACTTGAGCAACAGGAAGTACGCAAGCAAGTCACTGAGTTGCTACAGAAAGGCTACATTGAACCCTCTACGTCGCCTTACGGCGCTCCGGTGATTTTTGTTGAAAAGGCTAACGGACAAGGTCTTCGTATGGTCCTTGATTACCGTGCCCTCAACAAACAAACAATTAAACGGCGGTACCCAATGCCCAATATTACAGACCTCTTCGACCAGCTTCAGGGTGCGAACATTTTCAGTTCCCTGGACCTACAACAGGGGTACAACCAAATCCGCATTTCCCCAGAGGATGTGGAAAAGACGGCCTTTATAGCTCCGGGAATGGGCCAATTTCAATTCAAGGTCCTTTGCTTTGGCCTCACCAACGCCCCTGCAACGTTCCAAGCGGTGATGAATCGAATTTTCGCCGAACACATTGGCAAATTTGTGCTGGTGTACTTGGACGACATTTTGGTCTTCAGTAAGACCCCAGCCGAGCATGAGCAACACCTCCGTACGGTGCTCGCTCTGCTACGAAAGCACGAATTCAAGGCAAAACTGTCTAAGTGTCAGTTCAACCGTGGCGAACTGCACTTCTTGGGCCACATAGTTAGCCGAGACGGCTTAAAAGTGGACGAGCGTAAGGTTAAAGTCGTCAAAGAATGGCCAGTGCCGACCGACTTACCTAAACTACGCGCGTTCCTTGGCTTAGCCAACTACTTTAGGAGGTTCATCCAGGGTTATTCCTCCCTTGTGGCCCCGCTCACAGCCTTAACCAGTGCGAAAATGCCCTTCCATTGGACGAAAGCGTGTGATGCGGCTTTCGAAGGCGTGAAGCATGCCTTGACGAACGCACCTGTACTTAAGCTCCCCGAGCTTGAAAAACCTTTCACGGTCTGGTCTGACGCCTCAATTTATGGCACCGGCGCCGTACTTTTACAAGACGAGCGACCAGTAGCTTACACGAGCTCAAAGTTCAGTAAAGCAGAGTATAACTACTCAACAACAGACCAGGAGTGCTTGGGCACAGTCCTTGCGCTTGAAGAGTGGCGTTGTTATTTGGAAGGTGCAACCGATGTTACACTTGTAACCGACCACCAACCGCTGGTATACCTACAGGACCAGAAAAGCGCCGATATGCTCTCCCGTAGACAAGCTCGATGGATGGAACGCCTCTCGCGTTTCAACTTTAAATGGGAGTACCGCCCCGGACGGATAAATGTCGCTGATCCCATCAGTCGGGTTCACGACATGGTGCTAAATGTGCTAACGGCTTCGCTAATTGATAGCGACCTCGGCCGCCGAATCAAACGCGGGTATGACGGCGACCCAAACATACGAAAATCACAGGTAGCAAAGCTGCAGCTCAGGCGAAAGAACGGATTCTGGTACAGAGGGACCCAGATATACGTGCCTGAAAACGCTGACTTACGTAAGGAAATCCTGAAAGAATATCATGATGTTCCCTACGCTGGCCATCGCGGCATAGACCGCACCAAACAAGCGATCGCACAAACTTACTGGTGGCCCGGGCTAGACGCTAACGTTAAGGCATACGTTAAGTCCTGCCCCAACTGTCAGCGCAACAAACCCACAAATAGAAAGCCGGGCGGATTGCTGCAGCCCCTCCCTATTCCTGCTGAGGTTTGGGATAGTGTATCAATGGACTTGATCACTCAGCTACCAACAACTCGCAATGGGCATGACGCGATCGTAGTGTTCGTGGACCGGCTGAGCAAAATGACGCACTTTGCTCCCACACACACATCCGTCGGAGCTGAAGAGTTAGCCCGCCTTTCTGTGGCTACAGTCTTCAGGCAGCACGGCCTTCCACAAAACATAGTGTCGGACCGGGACACACGCTTTACAAGCAACTTTTGGAAGGAACTATTTCGCCTATTGGGCACCCACCTCTACATGAGCACAGCCTACCACCCGCAAACGGATGGACAAACGGAGCGGATGAACCGCGTCCTTGAAGAGACACTCAGGCACTACATCTCGCCCGCGCAAGACGACTGGGACGAGCATTTGCCGCTTATCGAGTTTGCTATCAACAACTCTAAGCAGCGTTCTACGGGTGTTTCCCCGTTTTACCTTAACGGTATCAAGCAACCGCGTGTGCCGGTTGACCTACACGTTAAGAGTAAGGTGCCTGCCGCTGACAAATATCAGGAAGCGATGCAAAAGCGTATTAAACGCGCAAAGCAGTGTCTCTTGGCTGCGCAAAACGATCAAAAAGAGGACGCCGACGTTCACAGGCGACCTGTGCGTTACGAGGTCGGGCAAAAAGTGCTGTTAAGTACGCGTAATGTCACGCTCAAAAACCCAGGTACCAAAAAGCTGATGCCTAAGTACATCGGCCCATACACGGTTGTCGAGAAAGTGAGCGAAACCGCGGTAAAACTAAAGTTACCGGCGGACTCACGCCTCCATCCGGTCTTTCACGTCTCCCTATTGAAACCTTACCGGGACGACGGAAACCGACAACCACCACCACCTTTACTGATTGAGGGTGAGCCATACTACATGGTCGAATCGATCATCGACCATCGCGACGTTTCGGTCCGAGGTGGGCGCGGAAAAACACGGCGGGAATACCTCGTCAAATGGGAAGGCTACGACTCGGGACACAACAGCTACGAGCCCGAAGCGTCCCTACGCGAATCCCAACCACTTTCCGAAGCAGTCGACGAGTATGAGCGCAAACTCAAAATAAAGGCACTGCACCCACGAGATAAACCCGCAGGAGGCAAGCCCGCTAAAAAGCGAAAATGACGCTCCCGGGACGGTTCGCTTCAGAGGGGGGAGAGTGTAGCAAGCTACATTTCCCTTAGGAATATTACATTAATAAATATAAACAACAATAATTCATTTACGCAATAATGCGAAGAGCGCGCCCCGCGGGACCGCGTTGCGCGCCAACTAACTCAACGAACCTGAAGCGACCCTACCACTGGTCCCAATCATAGATCAGTGTCGTACAGCTGCTACACTCTCCCCCCTTTGAAGGGAGACCGTCCCGGCTCCCGTGTTATTGGGATCCGAGCCTGTGTGCTCACCATTACCTACCCCTACCATGCTCCTCAGAGAACCTGAGGTATGGTCCTAGAGCGTCTCTGGACTCCTACAGATAGCCCTTTCGGTTCGGAGTTTTTCGAGCACAAGCCTGTTTTATTCGGACTGCTTGTGTGGAGGTCTGAAGCTTTTGGGCGGGCCCACTAGCCCAGGGGCCAGTGCGGGCCGCGAGATTCGAACTGAAGACCCCAGTGGGTCGGATCACTGCCGATGGTACTTACTTTTCGCACCAGCCGCGATATTTGTGCTCACACTGCACACTTTGTCAGCGGGCACACCGGACGTTACCGGTTTATACCAGGCGTAGGTCGTGACTACCTCTGGCACAGTTCGAATTGACTTCACAGTCCGGACGTTGACGGCTCTGTGAGAATGATGTGTGAGCTCTGTGAGACTCGATCTTCAGACCTCAGGAATTTATTCCTGATGCTCGATACCAATGTAGCAGTCTTAGATGCTACATTGGTATCGAGCATCAGGAATAAATTCCTGAGGTCTGAAGATCGAGTCTCACAGAGCTCACACATCATTCTCACAGAGCCGTCAACGTCCGGACTGTGAAGTCAATTCGAACTGTGCCAGAGGTAGTCACGACCTACGCCTGGTATAAACCGGTAACGTCCGGTGTGCCCGCTGACAAAGTGTGCAGTGTGAGCACAAATATCGCGGCTGGTGCGAAAAGTAAGTACCATCGGCAGTGATCCGACCCACTGGGGTCTTCAGTTCGAATCTCGCGGCCCGCACTGGCCCCTGGGCTAGTGGGCCCGCCCAAAAGCTTCAGACCTCCACACAAGCAGTCCGAATAAAACAGGCTTGTGCTCGAAAAACTCCGAACCGAAAGGGCTATCTGTAGGAGTCCAGAGACGCTCTAGGACCATACCTCAGGTTCTCTGAGGAGCATGGTAGGGGTAGGTAATGGTGAGCACACAGGCTCGGATCCCAATAACACGGGAGCCGGGACGGTCTCCCTTCAAAGGGGGGAGAGTGTAGCAGCTGTACGACAGTGCGGCTAGGCTATAAGAGCCTAAGCTACACCTGCACAAACAACTCGAGTGGCCTTTAGCAACTAAGACTGCTACAGCACGACTGGGCCCTCAGAGCTGGTGAGCGGGTAGCTTTAGCGAAGGCAGCCAGGCGGCCTAGGCGACCGTGCAGGCGGGGCCCGTGCAGGCGCCCCCCAGGCCCCGGATGGAGGGCCAACGGACGGATCACAGCACAGCAGCTGAGGTCACAGCTCGCCGGGACATCCGGGGCCTCATCGTGCTGGAGACAGGTGAGCAACGCTCTGGGGTGCACCCCAGGAATCAAGTTGATAGTCCTATGGCCCCGGGCGGATCGGATGGTTATCGCAACCAGATTGAAACTGGTTTCGGAGCGGGTTCGCAGCACATACCTCGAGCGCCGGGGCGGCAAGGGCCTCAGATCCTGCAGGGGTACGGCGGAAGATTATTGGCCCCACACCTTGGTCAGGATGATGCCAGAGACGATCATAGTGGGCTCGTGCAATTGCGTGTTGGATTTCGCTCATTAGTGCAGGGCATGAATGCAGCATTTGTGCAGTAGAGCACTTTTCCTCCCGGTCGTAGGCTCCGCGACACAACGCCATCGGCTGTGCATCTCCTTTAAGAGTGCGCTTATCCTCTGCCATGCAATATAACATGCGTACATGCCCTCTTTGGCGCCATTCTGCACAGAGGCTCCGCGCAACTTCTGTCGTCGACACACGTGGCAACATCCGCACCGTCGATCGCCGCAGCCGAAGTAGCCACGGCCTCCACGGCAGCAGGAGCAACTGCGACTGCGATGGCCTCATCGGCAAGCGCCGGCGATGTCGACGCCAAAGCGACGATGGTCGAGCTCAGGAACGACGCTACGGCAAGAGCCTGCTGCTCCCTTGGGCCAGGTCCTTCCGATGGCTGCACACATGATCGGACAACAACATTTCCGCGCTGGACCGATGAGAGCCTCGAGGTTTTCGGCCCCGCCCTTTGGAGACCGGTCGCTTTCATTGCCTGCTGCATGTTATTTTGCACAGGGTATTTCCGAATCCCCGAAACGCAGAATGTTCGGTTACCAGAATAGAAAGGAACGTATGAGGTTTGGCATTGCCTCATTCTACGGCCCAGAACTCGATGGAACGCTCCGAAACCACCCGATCCTCCACACATGAACTTCACAACGCGGTTACGAACAGAACACTTTGCTTACAATGGAGAACTATTGACGTTCATAGTTTTACAGGGTGACATTCGGCCCTTCTAACGGCCCATGAGCATGTTCGTAGTTCTTAAATTGTGAGAATCTTTGCGCACATCAAGTGCGGCGAGCAGGATTGGTGAACGTGGATGTTATTGAGGTACTGCCTGGGACATCTGGACACTGTGAGGCAGTCGACCACACGGCATACCCTTCGCCAATTTAGGAGCGACCAAACCACCCTTGTAGAGCTATGGCCCGCCGTATAGAGTTAACACGAAGAAAACATTAAGAGACCGCTGGTCATACGGTCGTGACATAGTTTTAAAAATGGCGACATGTGGCACTCTGACACGCCGTCCTCGACACAGGCGCAAACTCAAAAATCCAATGTCAGTTCCAATCCGCCGAAGTACCCACTGCCATACGCACACAAACAACCTCATTATCCTTTGGCAGCAGAAGGATACATAAGATTGTACTTTGCCGAAATGTGTCAGCCACCCTGTTGACAACAAGTGAAAGCGTCATTACGCAAGCCCAACCGCTGGGTCGCTGAACGGGCCCCGACGTGGCTGTAATGGTCACTGCGTGATCCACGGCGTGGGGTACATGGTCTCCAGTCCACTACTTTCCAGTCCACTACTCTATGTTCCAAAACACCGTACCCAGTCCCCCCCGCCCACAAAAACAACACTATCGCAGCCGGTGTTGGTGCTGTCATGAGGGTCCGAGTTGTGCCATTTGGCCCCCCCCCATAAGGCGCAGGCAGTGAGCGGGTGAACGACCACTTGCTTCCATGCGACAATCCGGACTCAGAGCTTACCGGTACCTTCCCGCGGGCCCGCACATACCGGTCGTCGTTCTAGTGAGGCCGAATAGCCCCTACCCCTGCCCGCAAAATACGGAAACATGATGCTTTAATAAGAAACATGCTCGCTACGCACTTTGATAGACGCTCGATCGCTGCTCCCACATTCCAGCCGGGTGGCTGAATGGCTGGGTGCAATCATGTCAGGTCCAGCCACCGGAAGCAGCCCGCCCGCAAGACCAGGTCGGGTGGCAGCGGGCTCAGTCGCCCCCGGCTACATCGCCTCCGCCAGCGACAGGTCCATCAGCCGCGGAAGCAGCTCCTCGCCGCCCAGCTGCAGCTCTCGCTCCCGGGCCTGCCGCTCCACCGAGCCGCGCAGCCCCGAGCTGGGGGAGCCCGACCCCGCACCTCCCCGCCGCCGGCCGCCGCTGCCAGCGCCCCCCTGAGCCCCCGCCGCTGCCGTCGCCGCGAGGATGGCCTTTTGCTTTTGAAATCTGCGACCACAGACCGTTAAGAGAGGGAGGAGGCCACAACCACGCCGTGATCGCATGTGGGGCTTAAGGCAATCTATTGCTTGGATCTCTTGTGCCCAACCACCGACTTGAGCAGTTCCAAGTGCGCATGGCGGAGAGTGTCATAACCCAACTAGGGCCCGTTCGGCGTCAGTCGAGGCCCCTTCTCACCCGTCATGACCGCTACTCACCTCACCGGGGATCAATGCGACAGATTCGGCCCTAGCCCCCTTGCTTCCCCGCACTTCCGATTGCCCCTCCCCACGTACACACCCACACTCACAGCAGGCCCATATGCTTGAAGACCGCCGAGGCGGGCGTCCTAGCCGGCATGGTGGTCCTCACGCTCTTGAAGTTCTCCTTGCAGAACTGGGCAAACTCATTCAGCGGCTGCACCGCGGGCAAGGGGGCGGAGGCGGAGGGCAAGCGCACAAGGGACAGAGGGCTCAGGCATGAAGGGGAGCCGCCATCACAGGTTACCGGGCGGACGGGCCAGTGGCGATCGAGGAGTCATGAGCCCGCCGTCTTATGCGATTTGCCATCGTGTCAGCCCGGTTGCCCGAACCCAGCGCTCGCCCCCACTCACCTTTGCCGCCGTGCCCTCCGCGCGCCCATCGTTGCCCAAGGCGCCCCCAGCTGCTCCCACCGCCGCCGGTGTGGCGCCCCTCTGCTGCTTGAGATTTCCGTTCTTGTCGAAGTGGCCCAGGTACTCGAGCTGCGAGTGGCAGACGGCGCAGACGTGCACCCCCACCCGGATGGTCTGACGCTGACGGCCGTACTCCTTGCCGCAGCCCTGCCGCGTGCAGCGCCAGCGGTGCGCGTACTGGGTGATGTAGTCGTGTGTACGGCGGATGACCAGCGACGGGTCGTACCGCATGAAGCACCGAGCCCAACTCTCCCAGGCGGGGCCGTGCGGTCGATCGTACTCGTGGCTGATGTGCCAGGCTGGGAGGAGGTAGGGCAGAGGTAGGGGAGGGTGCGGAGGACGCGGAGGGGAACGGAGAGGAGGGTGTGGCCGGTGAAGGCGAGCGGTGGTCGGCGGCATACTTGGACCGGGCGTGCCAGCGTACCAAAACACGCAGCGTAAAATACTGGTCCGGTACTGAACGAGGGCCTGCGCCACTCGACGGCTACCGGACGACGCCCAGCCAGCTTGTGTACCGGCCAAAGATGCAGAGCACTCACGCGCATGGCCCTTGGGCAGCGTCGCCCACGTCTCTTCTTTGCGAGCGGCTCAGCCCTTCAAATAACGGCCGCGGCCCGCTGTGCACCCCCCCTCGCCCCCCTGCAGCTCAGCTTACCCGCCACGTGGCACATCTCGTGGGACAGCGTGTTCCGCAGCTTGTCGGGGCTGTCGATCAAGCGGGGGGACAGCTCCAGCTTGGCGGGGACGCGCCTGCAACGTCAGGGGTGGGGCGGGGTGGGGGGTTGCCAGGGTGTCAGGGGGAAGGGGGTGGGAGGCCATGCTAAGGACCATCCCTGCTTGCGCGCCTGGCGAGACGCGACAGGGCCTCGAGACGTGACAGTTCCACCGAGGAGAAGCGAACTGGTTGGTGCACGTGGCTTCAACGACAGGTAATATCACCCAGGCGGGAGTGCTTGGCAATGGGTCACACGGCACCTGGTCGGCTTGCCTGCGCTAGGCAAACCACGATGCCCTCGCTTGGCCTCCAACACCTCCCCCTCCTTGTCTCAGTCCCCAGTCTCCATCTCTACCGACCTGGTACTACACATCCGATTGCAGAACCTCCATTTCCATCAGCGCTGGGGAGGGTTAAGTGGAGTGGCCCGCCAGGCAACCCAATATGCCTCACCGCACCCTCGGCCCCCAACCGTATCTCCAACAGGACCAGCCAGCCGCCCGCCCCGCCGCCCTCACCTGGTTGACCCCGGCAGCTCCCGCTGCGCCACCACCTGCCCCGCGGTGGAGGTCAGGCGGCTGTTCCACACCAGCGGCAGGTCGGAGGGCAGCCGCCCCTCGAACACATCCCGGTTCCACCTGCACCACAGTCCAACAGGGCAGGGGTGCGGGTGTGGAAACCTGGCCCGGTCAGGCTCGTGTCCCCAAGGTCTGCTGCGGTCACCCCAGCACAGTTGTGGAAGCCCCCTGGCTGCCGGTGCTAGCTTCAGCAGCAGCTTGACATGTTGCCCCCAAGGGCGCGGCCAGATGCCAAGTCGGCGCAATGGTGGGGCCCATGAACTGCAGAAGCGAGCCACCGTG
Organism: Pleodorina starrii; assembly: GCA_030267565.1. NCBI lineage: Eukaryota > Viridiplantae > Chlorophyta > Chlorophyceae > Chlamydomonadales > Volvocaceae > Pleodorina > Pleodorina starrii. The sequence goes on along the minus strand of BRXU01000057.1, from coordinate 97,176 downwards.
CAAGGCATCGAGACATCCCCATAGCCCAGCCTTTCTTTCTTTTCGTAATCCAGTAGCCGCCACCACCACCTCCGCACATTTCCAGCTGCGAAGGGGGGAGGGGGTCTTACATATGCCCGCCGGCGCCTGGCTACGCAGATCGCCCGCTTTGCGCGACGTTCCGACACTCCCCCCTTCCAATGTCCCCCGCCACAGCCTCGGCCCGCCCCAACACCGCTCCACCGCGATCAAGCACAATGGCGAGGGCCATCCTGCAACTCACTTGTCGTACAGCTCTTGTGCAACCCGCGCGCGCCCCGCCAAGAACGCCCGGTGCTCCGCGGCAGCCCTCGTCCTGGGAGCCCGCGCCTTTGGCCGGGACTTCGTGCCACCTGTGCCGGCCTCGCCGCCCGCGGGTGTCAGCAACTGCTGCGGCTGCTGCTGATGAGAGGGCGCCTCCTGGGTCCCATTCGGCGCCACGCCGTCGCGCCGGCGCTGATCCTTGCGGCCCGCCGCCGTCGTTGGTGTCGCGTCACCCAGGCCTGGCCCCGGGGTCCGCAGCGACAGCGGCAGCTGCAGCAGTGACGGCGTGGCGGAGTTGCCACCGAAACCACGCACAGAGAGCCCCCCGCCGTGTGGGCCCCGACTGCCGAGCTGGGAAAGAAACGATGGCAGGGGTGTCTCCAGTGCGCAATCGCGCACGTCATCACCGTCCTCGTCGTCCCCATCGTCGTCTGCTAGGTCATACGGGTCGCAGGTCGGGGGGCCGGGTGTCCGTGGCCCGCCGCGCCAGCCTCCCGGAGCGCTCGTCTTGCTAGGGGACTGCTGCCGCCCCGCCCCCGTTAGCGTGAGTGCAGCCAGTGCCTCCGCTGCCCCGACCACGGCTGCTCCGTCTGAACTGTCCGAGTCGTTGTCGTTACGAAACGTCCCGGCGCCAGCACGGCCTCCCAACCTGAGACCCCCGGCCCGCTCGTGAAGGCCCCGCGCTTCCTGCTGCTGCTGCTGCTGCTGCGGTGGCGGTGGCGGCTGTGGGCTGCCCCCCTCCGTGCTCGAGTCCAGCACCACCGCCCTCCGCCGGGCCGTTGTGGGCGGCCGCTTGCAGCGCGGCCCCAGCTGCAGCTCCAGCTCCGAGTCCGAGTCGTCCAGATAGTCGCCGCCAACGCCTCCACAGCTTCCAGCCGCCGCATCCACATCCCTTTTGCCAGCGGATGGCATGCCGCATGCGTCAGGAGGAGGACCGGCGGCGCGCAATACGCCTGTCTGTGCCTGCCGGTACACGTCCAAGAGGCCCCCCGGGCTGCTCCTGCCCCCGGGCCCCGGATGATCCGCAGGGTCCCCCCCGCCGCTGGCAGTGCTGGTCCGGGCACTGCTGCTGGCGGCCCCGTCCCTGCTCGAGCTGCTGCTACTGCTGGATGTCATCAGGGTGAGGTCCAGTACCTCAACCGCAGCTGTTCGGATTGTCGGCGGCGGTTGGTGGAGCTGCAGCAGCGGCGGTGACAGCACCGGTGGAGATGCTGCTGATGACGGGCCGGCGGGCGGGACATTTCCGTGGGCCTCATCGCGACCACTGTCCGAGTCGTCGCTGTCGCCCTCCGGAGCGCCAGCTGCTGCAAGCGACAGCCCCCCCAGCTGGCTCAGCAGCTGCAGCTCGCCGTAGAGGTCGTACATGAGGCCCTCGGTGTGGCTCGCTCCAGCGGCGCGCGCGGCATCACCACCATCGCGGCCGTGTACGGCGCCCAGGCTTGGGCCGGGCGCGGCGTCGGCGATGGGGCCGGCGTCGGACAGGGCGGCCGCGGCTGCCTCGCCGGCGGCATCGCGGCCAGCCCTCCGTCCCTGCCGCCGTCGCGGCACTTTGGCCAGCTGGCCCAGCCCTGCGCCGGCCAGGTCCCCCATTAGTGAACTAACGTCCGGGGCGATGATGCAGGTCGGGTCGGCGGCTCGCCCTAGAGGCGGTGACGCGGCTGAGGGGCCCTGCTGCGGTTGCGGCTGCTGCGAGGCCTGGGTGGCCTCGGGGCAGCTGAGTCCGCCCGAGCCGCCGGCCACACCACCGCCATCGCGACAGCTGCTCTCCTCCTCGTCACTGCATGCCGAGTGGAAGCTCGACGATCTACTTTGGCATGTTTGGCTCGAGGCTGGGTGCGCGACGCGCTGCACGTCAGGGGTACCGAAAAGGCACGGAGGTGCTGGTGACGACACGGCCCCGCCGCTATGCACCTGGCCCGCGGCAGCCCCCAGCCCGTCTTGATGATCCGGCCCCGCTCCGCCCGGCAGGTCAGCGTCCTCACTGGAGCCAGCATCCCCGCCGCCGTCTTCCGAATCGACTCTCTGCCGCAACGTGCGCGGCGCCCGAATGCTGCGCGTGAAGACGAGCGACACCTCCGCGTCATCGCTGCCGTCACTGTCACCAGCGTCAGCGGTCGTCGCCACGGCCACTGCCGCGGCCATGCGTGGACGCCCTGCATCCACCACGGCAGGGCCCGACTCGGTCGCTGACGAGGGCCCAGGCCACAGGGCTTGGGGCTGTACCCTGGCCGACGTTGCCGGTGCCGACACAGATGTTGGCACTGGGTGGGCGGCCAGGCCGGTGGTGCAGCTGCTTGCGACTGCAGGCACGCCGCTGTCGCTGACGACAACGACTCCGGCATCGCTGCTGCCGCTTCCCGTTCTCAGGAGCGCACTTAGCTCCAGAATGCCCCGCTTCCCGGGCCCTTCGTGAATTGCAGCACCCGCGGCGTGTGCAGCTCCCAGGCGAGCAGTCGTAGAGGTGGCGCAGCCCGCACTGGGGGTGCCCGGCAGGTTGGTGAGGTTCTGAAGGGCGCGCTGCTCCGGGTTGGGCGCCTTGGGTGAACGCAGAGCCAACTGGCGTCGCGGGCTGCTGCCAGTCAGCGGCGACAGGGTCTGCGGATCGGCGCGGCTTGGCGTGGGCTCCCCTTCGTCATCCGATTCAATAATGCGCCGGCGTCGTGCGGGCCGCGTGTGGTTCACGGTCAACGGAACGTCTTCGGGAGAGGAATTGCAGCTGGCCATGCACGAACTTGAAGCCCCGTTCCGCGAGGGCGTATGCTGCATACCAACGCAGCATCATTAGTACAGATTGCAGGCGCATACTTGCGCATCGTGATACGGGGTCCAAACGCTGTGTACACATCCCTCACCAGTAGGCCGCGCTGAGTCGCATTCCTGGACATATAATTGCTCAACATGACGTTTCCAAGCCGTATGCCCAGCGAATCTCGAGAAGTGGGCAGGTTTCGAGGCGACAGCAGAGGCATCCGCTTGGAAAACGGGGGCGGCTGCCTAACATTCATTCAAATTTGGAAATTCGTGCCCGCAGGTGTCCACAGCGCCCAAGCAAAGCAACATTTCTTTCCGTTTGGCTGTCCTTGGTTCTTGTACACCAAACGTTTACCGGTAACAAAAGTATTGTAATCAACTATGCATAGCATATTTAGAGGGCTATGAAGTCACAAGCCGACCATGCGGCAATGCTGGTGATATCTGTGCAGACGTGCAACACGGAAAATAGCGGGCCCGTTCTGATCGCCTAATCCGTCCTGCTACTAAGCACAGGCGCATGTTAGTTTTGCATGTATGAATGTGCTACTGAGAAGTCCGTGCAAGGCTTGTTGGCCATGAGCTTCGCGGCCACGTGTGCCGCCAGGTCCTGTACAGCTCAGTTCGAGTGCTGCAAATTTCAGTTTTAAGCCTTGTTTCCACATAACGCCGCAAATGAAGTCAATAGGAAGGCAGCAGGAGGCATAAGCAAAAAGACGAAACAGATGCGGACGAGTAAGGAAGACTCAAGGTCAACTGAAGGTCAAATATGGCATCTTGGGCACAGCATTTACCACAATTTTGCAAGTGCCGCAGCAGGTCCATTGCCAGTGTGTCCACGCTTACCGGTGTGCGCAGCTTGCGCCGTACATACAATGAAAAGCCCGCAACAGGGCACCGATTATTCGCGTCTTAGGAGATTTGACCTGCCAAGAAACGAGATTCGTTTTGCACGCATCCTGAACTTCGAGTCGAAGAGCTCAACGTCGCGGCGAGCGTTTATAAAAGATGGACGCCAACTAACACGCCATGGGCAACAATTCGACCGATCGGCTCCTAGAAGCATGCGTAATAATTTGGAACTACTAAACAGGAAGATTGTGGTATCACACATGAACAACGGTTTGCACCCACTTAGCCACCTACCTACCTACCCTTTCCTACCTTACCTGCTGCAACGGCAAATCGGCAACGGTTTCGCACAGGGCAGCGTTGCTTCTCTGCGCGCCGGCAATTTCTAGGTTTTAAACGCAGAACCAACACCACTGCAAAACTGCATTGTAAGGGCAGGTGAACGGGCCTTGGGACGACATGGCCACTGCAAAAGTCATCGTGGCAGCCGGACATATACAGCATATACAGCACCTCTAAATTTTAAAGCGCTGGAAATCATTTATTTTATTCTCACAACGGATTTTTGCATCGCAACTGCGCAGCCAACGGCCTACCAGCCAGGTTGCACATCGCGCCTGCGTGAAAGTCCGATCACTTTACCCTAAAACCCTAAAAAAAACCCAAACCCAGCACAGCACTAATCTGCCGAACAAATCAAGCGTTTCCGCGCGGCATCTCTCAAACGCCATCTGGGCCCTGATTTTTGGTGCGATAAGGACTCCCGGAGGGGGAGGAAACAGACCGCAGCCTTTCGGAGTCCTCTCGCCAATAGTGAAGGAGCTTCCCAGAGGGGTCCTTCTGCTATAGGACAAGACCAAGTAGCCTGGCTCACACGTTCCAGCACCTCTGGTATGAATCCCGTACGTCAAGGAAGCTTCCGAAGTTCTCACGGGGGGCCGCCGCTGCCGAGCCGACCCTAGCCGACTGCCGAAGGCGAAGCCACGGCCATTTGAAACAAGGCGCCCGAAAGCTTGCAATTCCTAAACGGAATGCAGATGCGCATTCAATTACAAATTCCGCACACATGGAAGGCCAGTATAGCTTGCTTGGCTTGACGGCCTGGCGTACAGTAACCCGCACCTGCTCATTCGTAACCGGGCTATCCAATCAACCTCGGCATGCCTGCTCGCTGCGCTAGCCGTCCGCTCGCCCGTTGACTGTACAGACGGTGGGCACGTAAGCACAGCGCGGTATATGTACGAATGCGGCAGCTCGCTGTCAGCATGGGCCACGCAGCTCAGCGGCCGCTTCACGCCATCACGCGTCAGTACGCCCGCCATATAACACATGTGAGGACTTGCACAGCCCGCATGCAGGGAGCGGACATTATTTGCGACGGCAACCTGAGGGTACGGTACGGTGCGGTACGGTACGGTGCTCTGGCTGCAACAATGTGTGCAAGCGTGGTCCGACATGTCCCAAACCTTGGGGGCATGTCCGCACTCCGCAGTTCCTGCCCCCGCCCCGCTAACGCGCCCGCCCACCCGCCACGTCTCACTCCTCCACGCGTCCATTTGCCCGCCCTGCCTCCAAGTATCTCATTCAGGGCATTAGCAAGGCTCCTGGTGGGGCCGGGAGTTGTTCACCCACCTCCCACCATCCCTAACACAGCACAGCACAGCCCCTGGAAAGGTGGCTCGCGACACCAGCACATGTACTCGCATACACAATGTCATATCGTACAGCAAACACGGGTGGCGGCAAAAGGCCGCTGCGGGACTGCCACCCAGGGTCACCGTTTTCGCCACTGGAGGGGATGACAGCAGCCGTGTTGCAGCTCTGACCGTCTCTTCCCCGCAATCCCTCCAGTGTGCCCCAGGCAGCAGGCATGCAGTCATGCAGGTCGATCTCGCGGCCGCCTAGGCCCCGCGCGGTGCCCACGAGCAGGAATGGGTCGGGAGGAGCCGCTGCTGCTCCTCACATAAAACATCTCGCCGCCGTACCGAGTACAGCACATACCGCAGGCAGCTGCAGCAACATCACTACAGCAGTAGCGGCAGCAACCGCGCCAACTCGAGCTTGTTGCCCCGCGGTAGCCCTGGTGCGACTTCACAAGCTGCCGCATGCCATCTAAGGTAAAGCCCCAACACACGCCATGTACGAGACGTCCTCAAAGTATTATCGGGATCACGGTCCTGCCCTCACTGTCACAACGTGCATGCACACACACTTTGCCATCCCCATGCATGCGTTGCGCTACACATCGCGCCAGCCACCTGCTTAGGCGCACACGTTCATTCGCGGGTCAACCAGGGCCCGATGGCACTTCTGACACGGTAATGTGGTCACATCCGCAGAGGTCACATCCGCTGCAGTCACACGTCGCCCTGGCAGCAGCGTCCTGAACACATGCCTGGCCCAGTGGGGGAGCTGGCCCATGCCGCCCCCACCTGCCGCCCTGCACGCACGAGACGGAAAAGTCACGGCCCTGCACGCGACTATTTGCCCACCGCCTTCGAACGCCGCATTGCCCCAACCTCACTTTGGGGCCACCACGCCACGCCCGTTGTCCGCCGGCATTTGTTTATGTTGAGTGGCCGCCCACCGATGGGGGAAGGGGCTCAGGAGGGCCTGCGCGCCATGCCGGACACAGGATTCGGGAAACGACTCGAATACCAGCAAGCCAACAACCACGGAGCCACTAAACAACATCCTGCCAACAGTCATCGCCCGCTGCGCACGTGCCGTCCCGAACGGTGGCCCCAAGTCTACACATGCATACGCACATACACAAACCCAGCCAGCAGCCTGCAAGCGGCCGCGTCTGCTGTGCACCCTCCCCGCTCTGTGCACGCGCACGCACTGCCCCGTGACACCTCCTCTGGTTCCCTGTCTGGCTGGGTCAGAGCCTTGGTTGGAACTTGGAAGTCAGTCCAAGTTTGGCACCCCGCTGTGCAGAGCCACGACGCCAACCGTGTCCAACAGTGCAGTGAGGGGCGGTGCACCCTGACTCGCGGGTCAGTCCTCCGCTTGCTCCTACACACGTCCGCGCAAACAGAATCACCTCGGGTTGCGGAGCCTGGAACCACTTTCCCACCGCCCCAGCCGAACGGCCCCCCCTGACCCACTGCATCATGAACTCTGGGCAGCGCATGGCCTGGCACGTAACGAGGCTAAGCACGGGCTGAGACACCCAGCAAAGCACATCACAGCGCAGCACAATCGCCCCTAATACTCCTTTCAGTATAGGGTTTCAGTATAGCATTTTCGCATCACCATTCCCATAGCACGCAGCCGTTCACGCCTTGCAAGGCGGCTGTTCCACGCACGCCGCGCCGCGCCCGCTGCGCGCCACCGCAAGCGCCCTCGACCGCCCTATCCCCGCCTCAACCGTCCTGGGCTCTTCCAGTCTCCCGCCTTCCCTTCCCTTCCCGTCTCTCAGTCCTCCTCCACCCGCAATTCTGACCTGGCCGCCAGCAGCACCAGGCTGCTGTTCCGCGTCAGCTCGTCGCCCATGCCCATGCTCACCACACTCGTCACACTGGTCATTCGCACCATGCACGCGCCGCTGGGGCCAGCAACCCCGCCGTCGCCGCCGGCCTCGCCCACCGCCACGGCGCCGCCCTTGCCGCCCGCGGCCCCCGCCAGCCGTCCGCCTGCGCCGCTCACTCCCCCCTCTCCCGGCGCCGTGCCGGGCCTGGATGCCGCCCTGGACCTGTCCATGGTCATCGAGTACGCCGCCCTGAACTCCTCCGCACTGACCCGTCCGTCCATGTCGGTGTCCGCCTCCGCCATGATGAGCTCCGCCAGCTCCGACTGCCCCTCGCCCAGGTAGTCCAGCAGCTCGGAAGCGGTCAGGAAGCCGTTGCGGTCGGTGTCCATGAACGCAAAGGCCTCAGAAACCAGAGACTCAACCTGACAAAACACGGATGGGAGACAGCAAGCGGGAGAGGGGCGGTGAGGAGCGGGGCGGGCCGGTGGAGTGGAGTGCAGAGCGGGAATGTGAGTGGGGTTATCCACGTATAGGCCGGAGCCCGTGAACGGTAAAAGTAACGAAAGACGGCCGTCTCGAATGGGAGGGGGGGGCGAGGGGGCGGGGAACAAGTGGCGAGTAGTGGATACCCAGGCGAGGCAGGACGGGTGGACGCGTCAAAGCAAGGCCGCGCGAACAGGGCTCGGGTGACGGCAACAACATGCGCGTCCTTGACCGGCCAAGCAAATGCAAACCGCATGCCGCCGACGCGCTCCCAGCCCAGCCACCGTGCTACCTACCTACCAACCCACCGCGCTTCCCCACCCCTCCTCGGCGCCCGCCGCCCAGCCGCTCGCTCGCTCACTCGCTCCCGTCCCAACCCTCCCTATCGCCACCCCTCCTTCCCCGCCGCCCCCTCCCACCTGCTCCTCCGGTATGTACATGGTTGCCCCCAGCCACTCCACCAGGTTGAGCACTCCGTCCCCGTCCAGGTCCGCGCTGTGCACCAGACTGCCCGCCTCCTCGTCCAGCAGCGCAACGCCGCGCCGCATGAAGCCCGACTTGAACTCGTGCACGTCGATGGCGTGATTGTCGTCCGCGTCAAAGTCCTGAAACAGGTTGAACAGCCCCGCAGTCACCTCGTCCGGCAGGCTGGCCACGATGTAGCGCAGGGCCGCCTTCTTCGTGCGGCTGGCAACAGAGTAGCGCTTGATGCGGCTGAACAGAGGGTTCTCGCAGCCGGCGCCGCCGCAGGGGGGCCGCCCGGGGCTGCCGGGTAGCGGCGGGAGCGTCGCGGCGGGGGCACCGGTGCGTGCGACCGGCTGCTGCGGCGCGGGCTCGCCGCCCCCTCCCCAGCCACCTCCTGCCTTGAGCGAGTCTGCCTGCGGCACGTATCTCGCGAACCAGGGGTGTGCCAGCACCTCCTCCAGCGTGGCCCTCTCCCTGGGGTCCTTGACCAGCATGCGGCGCAGCAGCATCTTGACGTCCTTGGACAGACTGGGCCAGGGCTCGAAGGAGAAGTCCAGCTTGGCCTTCATGATGGACTTAAAGATGCCCTCGTCGCCCTCGCCGAAGAAGGGGGCCTCGCCGCACAGCATTATGTACAGCATCACGCCGCAAGACCAAACGTCAGCCTCCTTGCCGTACTTTTGACGAATCACCTGAGCAGGAGGGCAGGCGGGTGGGGAAAGGGGGGACGCGGAGTGGGGTGGGGTGTGTGTTGGGGTGGGGCTTTTGGGGGATGGGTCGCGGCAGGGGATAGGCCGCAGCGGAGAAAAGGGGCGGGCGCGGCGAGCTGTCGAGCGGGCCCGTGGCTGATGCGCGGCCGCTCATGGGGAAAGGTGGCCGGCCCACCCCACCCAATCCCGGGTCCGTTAGCTGACGCCCTCTCCATCCCTTCGCTGCGGTACCAGTATCTTCTATTTTACCCCACCCCACTTCAATCGACCGCATTGCATCCCGCTCCGTCCCGCCGCTGCGCCGCTCAGCGCCCTATCTCAACGCACAGCACCTCCCCACACCCCGCCCCGCACTCCACCCGACCTCCTGCACAGTGCCGTTCCCTCCCCCCGCTAATCTCCCGTAACGCCACCTCACCTCCGGCGCTATGTAGTACGGACTGCCGAGCAGCTCGTTGAATACTTGACCTGCCCGAGCAACACAGCAACGCAAAGGAAGGTCAGGGAGGGGTTGCGCAGGGGCCACGGGCAAGCGCGGGTGAGCATGGGTCAAGCGGGTAACAGTCCGCCGGCGGACCAATGAACACGAGTTGATCCCTGAGACGGGACAAGCTGCAACTGCACCTAGCGATGAGGGGCGCTACGGAGAAGAGGCTACGAGGTTTGGTAATCTCCCTCCACGTCGGGCCCCGTCAGCGTTGGGCCCCTCGCCTCTCGCGCACTGTCGCTGTGCATTGTCGCCGGCGCGTCCCACCGTGCAGGCCCCGCTCCCTCCCTTCCCCCCTCCCTCCGTCCCACGCCAGTGTTGCTCGTTTGCTCGTGGGTCCCCGCGGCTTCCCGCTGACCTCCCCCCCGCCCCGCCCACCTTCCTGGTAGAATGTTGACAGGCCAAAGTCGGTGAGCTTGATGTGGCTGAGGTCGTTTCGCGAGGCGAGCAGGAAGTTCTCTGGCTTGATGTCGCGGTGCACCACCCCCATGGCGTGGCAGTACTGCACTGCCCGGATGGCCAGCATCATCAGCGGGGCGGCCTTCACCTCGGGCAGGTACTTGCACTCGCGGAGCAGCTCGTACAGGTCGCCCTGGAGCGTGCGCGAGAACGAGTGGGCCAGTGGCAGGGAGCGGGGTGTTCAAAGGATATCCATCAAAAGCGGAAGCGAGGGTAGCGACCGGGTACCTGCGAGCGAGGCCACCAGTTGGAGGAGCAGATCAGGTGCGGCGTCACACGGGCTCGCGGCCTCGCTGCGACAGCGACATTTCTAGAGTGTCATGCACAGCTGGGCACCGCTTCTCCGCTCACTTGCGGTGGCGCAGGACAGCACGCGCTGCGGCGCGGTGCGGAGGAAGAGGAGGAAGTGGAGGTTGCTCACGCCCTTCTGGCGGCATCCTGACTCGCGTGATGGCGACCGGCAGCACAGTTCACCCCTACCGCCACCCCTACCACTACCGCTGTCCCTGCCGCACCGCCCCCAACCTCCCCCCCAGCACCCCCGCGAATCCTGCTCCTGGGCCTGCCGCCTGCTGCCCACCTGGCACAGATCCATGACCAGGTGCACGTTCTTCTCGTCCTCGAACACCTGGTGCAGGCCCACCACCAGCGCGTGCCCCGACAGGTGGTGCATCACCTCGATCTCACGCTTGATGTCGTCAGCGTCCAGCTGGCTTAGAAGCTTCTTCTTGCCCAGGGTCTTGCAAGCAAACTTTACGTTGTGCTTCACGTGGCGGATGCAGTACACCTGAGGGCGGGAGCCGGGGCGGAGCCGGGAGGCAGGGCGTGAGCCATGTGCGTGGAACGGCTTCCCGGCCTTGCGAGACACTGTGCCCATGGCACCAGAGGTGCGTCTGCGCATGGTTGCACGCACGGGGCTTCGCCATCCTGTTCCTCTGTACACCCACGCCTCTGTACACCCACGTAGCTTCCTCGCCACGACAATCCGGTGCTGTGGCACTGCCCAACCCCACCCAGGAAGCCGGCGGCAGTTCTCCCGCACGGCCTCCATGAGGTGCCCTGCCCACCAAGTGCATCCACCTGGCAACGAGGTCACCAGCCGGTAGGGTCGGGGGAATGGCCCGCACGTTACGCCCATACCGCACGTTACGTTACCCAGCCCGATCCGACCCGTTCAGGCCCGACGGCGCCATGCGGGCCATCCACCCGACCACAACAGTGGGGTGTGCGCCAAGCCGAGCCCTGCCCTTGCCGCAAGAAGAAGGCCCTCCCCTCCTCGCCCAACGGCGCAGCGGTGTACCCTGCACCACACGGCAGACACGGCGGGAGGCACGCCGCACCAAGCCCCGCCCGGCCCCCCCTTACCTGGCCAAACTGCCCTCGCCCAACCACGCCGAGGAACTGGTACTGGCTGTTGGTCGCAGGGAGGTGGAGGGGGGCAGGGGCGCGTCGGTTAGGGAACATATGAGGGAACGCTCGGCAAGGGAGTGTTGACCACCATGCCACATACAGCAGGAACGTGTCAAGACGAGGTAGTGAAATGTATGATTGACGCTGCCGACCCCGAAATGTAGGATGCTTCCCCAGCCGGCCATGGTCCTTGGCCTCGCGGATGTCCGCGCGTGCAAAACCGTATCAACGGGCACAGCCCCGCGGCGGCATCAAGTGGCTGAGCTTGATGCTCCGCGCTTCCGTTGCATATCATAAGCAGGGAGGGGGGATGGCGGGGTCACGAGCGCCCGTCAAGCAACGGGTACGGACGTCACACACATGGGTGCCCCATAGGCCCCCGATGCTCTTCGACTGGTCTCCACACTTAGCCTACGTAAGAACGCAGCAACCAAGATTCCACACCGCAGGCTCCCAACCCCTTCGGTTCCTCCCACATCCCCGTGCCGCCTCGGCCCCTGTATCCCTCCTGCGCGCATGGGCTTTCCATGCCAACTGATGCCTGTGCAGCGCAGAACCGGCGCCCCAGGGGAGGCTGGACCGGGCTGTCCGCCGAGATTGCTGTCCCGCCTCCTGCCCATCATCGGCCTTGCTGCTATACGTGTTGCTCACTGCGCGGGGTCCCTGGTCTAGGGCTGTCTTGCTCCCTGCTGCAGCGAGACTGAATGGCCTGGTGAGGGCTCCGAGGCCCTGCTGTACGTCACCCAGAACACCCGGCCCTGAAGTGCGATGGGCCGCCCCCCACCTCTTGATGGGGCTCGTTTGGCGCAGGATCCACTCCGGTGGCGGGCCGAACATAGCGTCCGTGACGGCCATGATGCTGCGCGCGAAGCGGCTTTTCCCGCCCGCATTGGCGGGTTTCTTGCATTCCGGCTCCGGGGGCGCATCCAGGCGGGTTGCCTTGCGGCTGGTGAAGGCCGCAACCCGCTTCTGCGACTTGGCGCCCGCCGATTTGGGGCGGGACCCCTTCACCGAGCGGGACTTGTCGAAGAAGGACTGGTTCTCCTTGCGATCCACGTGCCGCTTGCTGGGCGACGCTCCTGCTGCCAGCAACCGAACTGTCTTGTTGCCCCCGGTCCCGGGGCCGCTGGCGTCCGTGCGTGACGGAGCTTGCTCTGAGCCATTTCGCGCATGCAGGTCGTCGTAGAGTGGCACTACACCCTGCTTGCTGCCGCCACAACCCATCGATCAGTTTGCGGTAGACGTCCCAAGACGTCACGTCATTTCAAGTCCGTGCGGTCTCCACGGCATGATCCATCAGGCCACTGCGCATACTATATATTGACTGGGTCTCCTGCTGTTTGGCTTGGACAGGTGAAAAGAGCCAGCGTCGCAGGTCGCGGGTCGGGAGAGGCTAACAGTCCACCACCGGACCTGCCTGCCCGCCCGGCAGGCAGGCTACGCCAGAGAGCACTTTTGACAAGCCCTAGGATAACGTGCACTGAATTTTTCGTCTAAGCTCGCACATTCTGAGAGCATAGCCGGCGGACTCGCAAGTTCAGCTCTCAGCGCAATACTATAAAATTTCAGCCTCAAAATCCAGCAAGTTGAGCATGCATCGCAGCGGCTGCCGATGCAGCAAAAGGTGGGTTCGCAAACAAATAAACGGGAGTCGCGAAGGCGGTAAGAAGGTTACAAAAACTATGTCGAAATCAAAGCTAAGGTCTTCCTGTTTTCTGTGAGCGACTATGAAGCTATCTTGCATTCAACAGGGAACCTCTGCTCGATGGCGCCGTACAACAGCGTCAATCAGTCTCATCGGGACTGTTTTCCATTAAACTCTCACAGCATAATGTGAACTGTACAAAACCTGACTGACTGTGGGCCTCACTTGACCGTCTTAGCATGTAGGACCGGGGAGTTGCCTGCATCCCCGACGTTTCGAACATGATTCCCAAACTCTTACCCTGGTTTGGATATTAAGCATCTACTGAACAATGGAGGACGGAAAGTAAGTTCTGCTGCGTTGCGGGCGCAGAGATGTGTAATTCATAATTTTATGCGTTGCCAAGGGTTGCAGAGAAACTTCACAGAATGCGTTATCCTTCCGCAGGGGAACATTTAGAGGGCGCGGAAGAGCTGTCGCTGGTATGTGTGTTTCAGATAGCATAGCGTAAAACTTCGGTTATCAGAGTCGTATAATTTCTCCTGCGACAGAGCTGACGGGGCCGGCCGTTCCTCTGTACCCCAGGCGCTCAAGCGCAACAGGCAGCTATGTACGCCTTCCAAACAGCACAGCATGTGGAGCTCACCTCTGGCCCGCAGAGAGCTCGGGCGAAACTTTCGGCATTGTCCTGCAGAAACTTGAGGTAAGGCGGGCACAAGATTTAGGAGAAGTTTTTGAAGCTCAGCTTGTCCGTCGACTCCATTGTGGGTGGTCATGTCCCTCCGGCTCCAGAGACGTTCCGTTACGGCATGTCATGGTCGTCGTCGACTTCGGGACGCCTTCGGGTTCGTAACTGGGACCAGACTGATTCATGGATTTGCACATATGCCCTTTTGAGGGGTCGTTGTTGAATCAAGTATGCTGTTGTTAGACCGCAACCAGACCGCAACCCGAACAAGGACTAAACCGAGCCAGCGCTTCGCTTTCCGTGGTTCTTCCGTGTTTGTATTCCCTGCAATGTGGCGACCCTCGTATGCCCCATCCCTCACGTACCTCCACCCCTTGGCAGCTTCGCCGTCACCAGCAGCCAACTGCCGCCCGGCGAGGGCCAACGGAGCACCACCCTGAACGGGGTCTTCCCAGCTCCCAGCCCCACCGGCCTGGGTCCACCGAGCCCCAGACCCATGACTGGCAGCATTGGCATGGGATCTGCCCTTGTCGTCGCGCGCCCAAACACTTACAGCGCCGGAGAGCCGTTGCCGCGCCGCTCGCTCGACCTGGAACGCAGCCCGCCGGAATGTAGTGGAGGCCCGGGGATCGGTGGGGCCGGCTCAGAGGGGCATCACCACTACCGCAGTAACCGTATCCTGCACCCCTGGGACCTGATGGGCTGGGGTACGAGTGCGGAGTCCGGCAAGACAGCAGTAGGTTTCGTCGTCACTAACGGCGTGGCCGTCTTCAGCGGCGGTGTCTCCCCAGCCACCCCTGCGGCCCCAGCCACTCCTGCTGCCGCGGCTGGGCCAGGAAGCAGCAACGGCAGGTCACTGCCCCGCATCGACTCCATGCAACAACAGCTGCACCAGCATATCAGCGAAAGCCGTTCCGGCGAGGGAAGTGCACCAGATGGGCATGCTTTCTCAGGTTGCAGCCCCGACCAGAGCGCCGTCGTGGCGCGGCCTCGGCGGTCTTTTGAGCGCGATCCACCGCAACACCCCAGCCTGGACCTTCCTTCGCGCGGCGTGTCCAGGATGGCCCTCCCGTCTCGCAACGTGGGGCCCGATTGGACGGAGCAGCCTTGGGTGGCCCTGGCTGAGGGGGCGGGCGGACAGCCGCCTGTAGTGGCGGGGGCCGCGGGCACTGCACTGCCGGTGGAGCCGCCGCCATCTACAGGCCCGGGCGCGGACGCAGCTGCGGCGAATACTGCCGCCGCCGCCGCCGCCGCTGCTGCTTTAAGCAGGTAAGTTGTAATCCCGCAACACCGGTGTGCCTCCTTGCGCTGGGGGTTACGGTAGCCAACGGCGCCCTCTAGTGACGGGTCAGCGGGCGGGTGGCTGTTGACTGCCGCGTTGCTGAATGCGTTTCCCAGGGCATCTGCCTTTTCCATACCTTCCAATTCCGTCCATTGCGCACTCGTCCGCCCCATACCGCTTCGCCCGGTTGACTGACAGGTCCCCAGCTGCTGCCGGGCGCATCCCTCAGCCCTCCAGCCTGTACGGCGCATCACCCGCCACCCTCCTGGGCAAGCTGCCTCCAACGCGGGGTGGCCCCCGGCGCGGTGCGACCGGCACCCCGCGCGCCTCCAGCAATGGCAGTGCTCAGGCGAATACACAACAGCAGCAGCTGCAGCTCGCGCCGCACTCGCAGGCCGCAGCGGCAGCAGCTTTATTGGCTCAGTTAACAGGTACGTACGTGTGAGACCGGCCGCGAATCGTTCAGTGCGCCAGGCGGATGATGGTGCTGGAAGGGGCCGCACATCACAACCTGGATAGCGGGTGTGATGTGGTCGTGGGCGACCATCAGCGCCCGGGAGACTGGCTGGCTCTTACGTGGCTCCTCGTGAGGCGTCCAGTCCCGCGGCATGTTGTTTTGCGCTGAACAGATTATCACGGCCCGCTGCCCGATCGCTTACTACCACAGCGGCTGCTCTGGAGCTGGGTAGGTGCAGGGGTGCGGAAGCTATCCATGCGTGTTTTGAATGGCATCCAGGCTTGGCACGTGCAGGCATACCCGCGGGATGCATTGCTGCAGCCCTTCCTGCATTGCAACCACCCGTCGGTTCTGTGCCTGTTCTGCATCACGCAGCGATCTCGGACGCCGACTCGGCGGATTCGGCCCCTCCATCGCCAGCTCGGGCGGCGAGGCCGATGTCGGCGAACGGAGCCTGGACGACTGGCCCGGGCGCAGTGGCTGCTGTGGCCTTGGGTGCGGCAGAGGGCGGTGCTGCTGCAGCGGCGGGTGGCGGCCCCGGCGGCGCTCTCGTGGGCGCTCCGCAGGCGACGGCCCTCCTTGAGGCCCAGCGGGCGGGGCACAACCTGACCATTGAGCAGATACTGCTGAGTTCCGGAGCAGCGCCGAGGTATGGCGGGCGGGGAAGGGAGTCTATGTCGAGGAAGGAGGGTGAGAGCTGGGGTAGCGGGGAAGGAGATGGGTGGCGGACTCGTGCGAGCGGGAGGCTTTCCTGCAAAGACGGGCGCAGCGCGAGTCCTGACCGGCTGCGATCCGGCAACTTGCGCCAGTTGACGAGCTTCAGTCGGGCTGAGCTGCTGCTGCACTGCGCACTGGTGCTCCCCCGCAGCACGGCGGCATGGGCTGGGCTGGGCCAGGTCTGTCATGTAACTCGGGTGCATGCGTGCTCACTTGCGGCGATGGTATGCGTAGTCTCCGCGCTTGAGGACTCGTTTCCGAGTGGTTTCCTGGTGCATTGCTGTGGGGCGTATCAGTTCGCTGCTACTGCGCCACCATTTACTATGCCGAATCGGTACTGTCCAGCCCGGAACACCCTCAGCTTGCACCCTTGCCCTGTCCCCATCCGCAAAGCCCCATCCGCCCTGCCCCATCCGCCCTGTCCCCATCCGCCCTGCCCCTTTCCCTGTGACTGGCAGGAGCCTGGTAGCCCCTTCCGCGCCCCGCCCGGATCACCAGACGCTGCAGGCCATGCAGCAGGGCTTCCGAGCCCTGTGCGCCAACCAGGCGTCGGTCTCGGTCCCTGCCCCGGGCCCGGGCTCGTGTGGCAAGATACCAAACACAAAAGCCAACCCCAGCGCCACCCGGGAGGACGTGTGGGAGCTGCAGGTGGGGCGGGTGGGGGTGGGTGGGGCGGGTGGGGGTGGGGGGCAGGGCTGGTCAGGGACGGGGAGGGGAGGAGAGGGTTCCGCAGGGAGCTTGTGCCACGTGTCTTTCCTCTTCTCCCTGACCTTCTATTACTGCTCGCGGGTGGTTGCGTGTCACGTTTCGGCCCCGTTTGTGTCTTAGTACCACAAAAAGGGAAGGACGACCTGAAGAGAGGGGTAGTAGGGGCGCGGCGGGTGACTGAACGGGGCGGGTCACAGGGGGGCCCAGCGGGGCGGGCGTTGCGTCTGGTCCCGCGCGTACGGGCGGGGTCGTGTGTGCTACGTAAACCTCTTTCAGGCCGGCGGGTGGGTTAGTTGCAAGTGCATTGGCCGTGCCTGCTTGATATCTCGCCACAGCCCGTGGGGGGATGAGGGAGGAAGGGACACATGAAGGCACTGAACTCCATCCGCCCCTGCGTTCCGCCCAATGCACCGTGCCGCGGGTTGCGTCGGGCCTTGGCGCAGGTGGCACTCCTTCGGCAGGTGTCCCAGCTAGCCGCCGTGGCTGCCACCGGTGCCGCACCGCCCACCCTGGCGTCGTCGCCCCCGCCCTCGGCCTCGCCACTGGCGGTTACGGCAGTGGGGCCCACGGGCCTGCGTAACGCGGGCAGCCGCCACATCGCGCAGCTCGGCGTTCCCTCCGTGGCGGCGATGGCGGCGGCAGTGTGTGGCGCGGGCAGCGGCCGCAGCAGCCCTTCACCTTCCCCATACCCGCCCGTCTTCGCGGATACCAGTCGCCGGGCGCTCGCCGCTGTCGACAACTCGCGGTGCAGCACCGCGGACGGCGGCCTCCGGTCCCCACCTTCCGAGGCCGCACTGTCAACTATGTCGGTGGGACCCTCGCCTGCTGCTGCGGCGGCCGCTGCTGCTGCTGCCAGTGCTGCTGCTGCCGGGCTGGTGACGTGCGGTCCACTTGCCGGTGTGGCGCCCTTCAGCCCCGAGGACGTCGCGTTTCAGCCGCTGCTGGGGCGCGACGCGGACGGATTCGTGGCGGAGGGTGGGTAGCGGCTGGGGTGTGTAGCGGCCGGATGAGTGGATGGGTAATTAGGGTGGGGAAAGGGGGTTTGGGGCGAATGGCGCGCGGGCGGGCGGGCGGGCACGTGCGGGGGGGTGTCGTACACCGGCAACCTTTTCTGCCTCGGCCTCGGCCCTTACTCGTGCAACACGGATGGTTGGCGGAGCGCATATACATACTGAACAGTGCTTGCCCAGCCCGATGCGTTCACTACATCCGTTGTTTTAGGAAAGCACCAAGGGCCTTGATTCAAGGCGCCTCCACCTGCGTCTCAGAAAGCCGGGAAAGTGAGTTGACGGGGACTGGTGAGGCCCCGTTAGGAGTCCATATAATTTAGTATTTTCCTCCTCCTCTCCTCTTCTCTCCACTCCTTGCTCTTACTCGTACTCCGTCGTGCGCATGCAGGCCTGATCACAGCCCAGGAGAGTGCGCTTACGACTGCGCTGACCGGCATCGTGGTGCAGGTGTGTGTATGGGAGGTGGGGGGCTGGGAGGCGGGGCGCAGGGCAATGCAGTGGCCTACGGGCGGGGGGGAGCGATGGACGGCCGGCCAATCAATGCTGTATCGTAGCGGTTGAGGTCAAGGACGGCTGTTAGTTAGGATGCATGGACGGATGGATGGGTGGTCGGGTGGGTGTTGCGCTGTAGCTGCTTGCACCCTTTGCAGCTTTTTTGGAATATGGGTCGTCACGTCAGCCTTTGTGGGAGCTGTCGACACATGCGCCACGTGCTGCCGACAGTCAGCTCGCAATTCTCCCGCACCCCCACCCCCACTGATGCTTGCCGGCGGGGCGCTGCCTACCACCCCGCTCACCCATCCAACTCGCGGGCATGCGCCCAGCCAGACAGCAATTGCCAACTGCTGGCGGCGTCCCTGACCCGATCCTTTGACACTGCCCATACCCCGCCCTCCTCCCACCGCGCCGCTCCCTTGTTATTCTCTTTGCCCCTCTGCCCCCCCCCCTCCATCTGTCTGGCTGACTGGCTGGCAGATCGGCGTGTCCTGTGTGGAGCGGGCCCACCTGCTGCACAGCCTGTGGGCCAGCCTCAGGCAGCTGATGGCCGCGGTGATGCAGGACAGGGAGGCGGCCAGGTGCGGGGAGGGGGGGAGCGGGGCAGGGGGGAGGCAGAGGCGGGGCTGGGTGGTGTCGAGTGTGCTGGGGTTGAGGGCTGCGGTTCAGAGGTGTGGAGGGACGGTAACCAGCGCTCGGCGATCAACACCAGATTGGTGGTGCGGCTGGGCGGGGCTGGGCTGGGCCCCCCCACCGGGCCCCCCGCCGGGCCCCCCGGCCCCCCTGCCGGGCTGGGCACGGTTGGGCTGGGCATGGCTTGCGGGACATGGAGACAGTTGATCCTGGGCTGGGTTGGGCTGGGCTGCTCTTGTGTAACCCACATGAGCAGTAACGAGGAGGTCCTTGCGAGCGGAGAGGCCAAGATACGGAGAGGAGGGAGACGAATCGGGAGGGGGAGAACACTTCCCCACGGGAGACGGAGAGGGATCCACACCACGATTCCCCACGCTGCACGACATGCTTGTGCTGCTAACATGTCACCTGTCTTCAGGCTCCATGTCTCCCCCTTCCTTCTCCCCTCCCCCGTTTCGTCCGCTCTCCTCTGCAGGTCCCAGCTGTCCACCCTGCGCCGCGACACCGCCGCCGCCGCCTCCCGGTCCTCCGCTGAGATCTACTCGTTGCGCCAGGAGGTGAACTCCCTCACCGAGGCGGCGGAGGGGGCGGCTGCCAGGGAGCGGGAGCAGGCGCTGCAGCTGGCAGCGGCTCATCAGGAGCTGCAAAGGGTGGGCGGCGGGAGGGAGAGGGGGCCGGGAGAACTGATGCGGAGGAATATGGGAAATGGCTGGGTCGGGTGTGTCCCATCAAGGGGTCAATGGAATGGAGAGTCACCGGGTAATGTTGACCCACCACCACCGGCTGGATGTTGCGCGTGCATCCCGCCGCTAGCTGTCTGTGTGCCTGGCCCATCCGTCCGGCCGTTCGTTTGTTCAATTCCTCTGTAACCCATACCAGGCACCTTGGCGAAGCGTTCGTGTATGGTGGGCTTGTATCTGTGCTATGGTGCCGCCACGTTGGACTCCAACCTATCGGCCCACTCGTGCTTGCTCTGTTCGTGGTGATTAGGTCCGTGTCCGGCCCTTTCGGTTGGGCTCTGCCGCCGACCCTCCCCCCTGCCCCCGTGTCCGCTATGCCCCTGCCTCTGCTCCTGCAACGCCCCACCCCACCTCCCACCTCTTCCCCCACCCGCAGCTGCGTCAGGTGGTCGACGACGGTGCGATGCAGTTCCTGAATGCCAAGCTGCTGCTGGCACAGAACGACCGGGATGCAGCTCGGCAGCAGGTGGAAAAGATGCAGGCGCAAATCAAGGTGGGGCACGGGTCGGGGCGGGGGGGGGGGGGCGGGGCAGGGGCGGGAGAAGGGCAGTCCGAGGAAGGGGCCGAAGGGACGGGGCGAAGAGGGGCTGGGCGGGGTGCCGGGCGCATCGCAGCTCCGGCAAGGCGCTTCAAAGGATGGGCCCCGGGAATTCCAACAGAGACTGTGGGTTCCTGGGGGCCCACAATTGCGGCTCGGTGCACTCGAGATTAGGTCGTTGTGCCGAGAGGCTGGGGGTCACGGCCTGAAAGACGAGTTATGGGGCGCATGGCGCATTGCTTCCTTCACATGCGGGCGGGCGGGCGGGCGGGTATGCCTGAGCTGACCTGGACCAGTGCTGCTCCTGGGGGCCTCCGTGTGCAGTCGCCGCAGTGTGAGAGGCGCACAACGTTCGTCGTCAGCGTTGTGCTGTCAGCCCTGCTGCTGTCACCAGCTTGGGATGCTCCGTTTAGCGTGACCTGATTTCCCGCAACACACATGCCCGTCCTGCCTTCCTTCCTTGCTTCCTGCCCGAGGCACATCGCGCGAGGCAGCCAGCGCATACCGCATCCCGCATTTGTCTGATGACACCCCCCCCCCCAATGATACGTTACCATTTACGGGCTCCGGCCTATACGCGGATACCCCCCCCCCCAAATCCGCTCCGCTGCCCAGTACCATTGCACCGCATGCCTGCCCTGCCCGCACCTCCACTGCAGGACCTCGAGTCGGAGCTGTACGATGTACGACAGGACCAGTCCATCGCCGCCGCGCGCGCCTCCGCATTTGAGTCCCAGGCTTGTGCTCTGTCTGTTGAGGTCCGCAGCCGCACCCCCCGTCCCTCTCGCTCTCTGGGCGTGTTGGATACCCTGCTGCAGCAGCTGAACCGGGAGTCCCCGCGCACCGGGAGCTTCTCCTTCGCCGAGCACACAGCCGAGCAGGGGCAGGGACCGGGGGGGCAGTACCGGGCGGCTGTGCTGGCGGCGCTGTCTGCGGGCGCTGCGCCGCTGGAGCTGCACCGGCTGATGCTGGGCGTCAACAACGAGGGCGAGGACATGAGTAGCTGGGCGGCGGTGTTCGGCTGCGTGCGCGGGGTGGTGCCGCCGTGGAGTGACGCCGCCACGCATGCCGCCGCCACCGCGCCACCGCCGGATGCTGCCGCTGGGCTGTTGGGCTTGGGGCGCCCGGTCTCCAGCGGGGGCGGGGGCGGGGGCGGTGCTGCCGGAGGGTCGGTGTTGTTCCGGCAGCCCCGGAGCACCATCTTCGTCACTGGCGCTGCCCCTGCCGCTGGCGCTGGAATTGCCGCCGGAGCGGCAGCTGCAGCGGGAGGCCCCGCGCCCCGAGCCGCCAACGCTGGCACCGCGGGAGCGGGGGCGGGCGGGGGAGGGCCCCAACTCCGCCGGTTCGTGAGCTTCACTCAGCAGCTCACGTCGGCTCCCGGCAGCGGCGGCAGCGGCGGCGGCAGTGGCAGCACTCGATCCAGCGGCACTGGCGGGGCCCTGGATGCGTACGCAGAGACGTCGCTGGGGCGGAGGTCGCCGTCCATAGGGGACTCGGCGTCTGGAGGGCAGCACGAGGGCGGCGACGGCGGCTCCTCGCTGAGAGCGGCGGCAGTTGCATTTGGCGGCACCGGCACCGGGGGCGGCGGGGGCGGTGGTGGTCGGCGTCAGACGATGGCGGTGGCGCAGCAGCAGCTGCTGCAGCAGCAGATCTACATGAGGCGGCTGCATGTAAGCAGGAGAGGTGGGGGGTGGCCCCCCTATTTGCAGTGCGAGGTTGGGACTGGTTGCCGCCCGCAGATATAAAAAGGATACAAGGAAAGCCGGGATGCCTTAATGTAACGTAGTCTGGAGTGTAAGGTTACTGCAAAGTTGGTATCCCATGCGGCGAAGTCAAGTCCGCGTGGTGCGGGAATTGCGGGGGCGGGTGGTGGATCATTTGCCATCTATCCTCTGCCCCCTGCTTGCTGCTAGTTCAGTGCTTGCCGGGTCGGTTGTGTGCGGGCCTGCTGACCGCCAAGATGGGCGCAATGGCGCTGTCTCCTTGTTCGGCGGTGCCGTGTTGATGTGCAGTGCAGTGCAGTGCCAGCGCGGGGATCCTGTCAGCGCACTCGGCACAATCCGCAAAGCCCATGAAGCAACTACCAATGCATTGCGCTTGGGCTCTCAGTCCCCAAGGCATCGACATGCAACGACGCCATACGGATAGAATCCTGTACGTACACATGGCCAGTCCTGAAAGTCGTGGAACTCCATATCACATGCTCAGTGTTTTGGGGTTCCGCAACTTTCCGACCGTCCGTACGGCCCCTTCTTACCCTCTCCCCGTCCCGTGGTTCATTTCCACCCTAGCCACGACACGAAACCCCTGATGTTTTGTCTCCTTGCCCCGCGATTTCCTTCACTGAACTTGGCCCCACCCCTCTGCGCCTCACCTGCAATTGGAGCCGTATCACTCCTAGGCGGGGCACCAAGTGGTCACCCCGCCGCACCTGCTTGCTTGCCACTGAAGGTCCGTCCCCTGGTCCCCTTGCCTGCCTCCTTTCGCCCCCTTGCCTGTCCCCGCTGCTGCCTGCCGCCTGCCTCCCAGTCCTGGCTGGTGGGCCTGATGGACGAGGGCGATGTGGACACGGTGCGTCGTCTGCTTCCCGAGCAGGCGCTGGAGGCCATCGGTCAGGCGCTGCACCTGGGGATCAGCCCCGCGGGTATGGCGGCGTGGCTGCTGGGGAGCCTCGCGCCGGGAGGATTCAACTTCATGCCGTACAAGGCACTCGTGGGTGAGAACTTGAGCGAATGAGCGAGGGCGCTGCCCGCAACCCGTACGTGTCCCTCCCTCCCTTCCTCCCTCCCTCCCTTCCTCCCTTCCTCCCTTCCTCCCTTCCTCCCTTCCTCCCTTCCTCCCTTCCTCCCTTCCTCCCTTCCTCCCTTCCTCCCTTCCTCCCTTCCTCCCTTCCTCCCTTCCTCCCTTCCTCCCTTCCTCCCTTCCTCCCTTCCTCCCTTCCTCCCTTCCTCCCTTCCTCCCTTCCTCCCTTCCTCCCTTCCTCCCTTCCTCCCTTCCTCCCTTCCTCCCTTCCTCCCTTCCTCCCTTCCTCCCTTCCTCCCTTCCTCCCTTCCTCCCTTCCTCCCTTCCTCCCTTCCTCCCTTCCTCCCTTCCTCCCTTCCTCCCTTCCTCCCTTCCTCCCTTCCTCCCTTCCTCCCTTCCTCCCTTCCTCCCTTCCTCCCTTCCTCCCTTCCTCCCTTCCTCCCTTCCTCCCTTCCTCCCTTCCTCCCTTCCTCCCTTCCTCCCTTCCTCCCTTCCTCCCTTCCTCCCTTCCTCCCTTCCTCCCTTCCTCCCTTCCTCCCTTCCTCCCTTCCTCCCTTCCTCCCTTCCTCCCTTCCTCCCTTCCTCCCTTCCTCCCTTCCTCCCTTCCTCCCTTCCTCCCTTCCTCCCTTCCTCCCTTCCTCCCTTCCTCCCTTCCTCCCTTCCTCCCTTCCTCCCTTCCTCCCTTCCTCCCTTCCTCCCTTCCTCCCTTCCTCCCTTCCTCCTTGTGTGAGAGTGTGTTCATGGGCGCACCGCCCGAGTGACGCCGCGCCCCTTCCCCTCTCCACTGTCTCCTACGTCCCTCCGCTGCGGTACCGTTACCAATACCACCCACCGCTCGGATGGCCCCTCCCTCCCCTCCCTCCCTCCCTCCTCCATGTGCGGCTGCAGGCCTGCTGTCCCGCCATTTCTCGCACACCCCTCACGACCTGGGTGGCCCCGTCACTGCGGGTCTGGAGCTGGCGTCCATGAGCACCGTGACCCGCATGCAGGTGCTGCAGGGCAAGACACAGGAGCTGCACAGGTGAGGTGACGTAGCGTGTACCGTACATTTGGGGGAGGGGGACGGGGGGAGGGGGGAAGCACGGGCACGCGCGGTTGGGATATGCATAAGGGACGGGCGGGGCGATGAAGGAATGGAGGGGAGCAGGAACGGCCAAGGGCAGAGAAACATTTGAACGGCGTGCATGCTATATGCAAACAAAAGAGGGACAAACCAGGCAGCCGAAGGGCAGGGGGGAGCGAAAGGGAAGAAACACATGGGCACGGATATGGGAAGAGGCACAGGAAGGGAAGGCCGGGCGGGGTGTGGGGATCGGCGGGGGGAGGTTGGGCGTGTGTGTTTGTAGAGTGGGGGCTGTAGGCCGGCGGAGGCGGTTGCGGAGTCAGGGACGCAGCAAGCGCGGTGACGGTGCTGCTGCTGCTGCTGCTGCTGCTGCTACTGCTACTGCTGCTGACGGCTGACCATTATGATATGGCCGCTGCTGCTGAGCGTGCCGTACGCTCCCACCTGGATGTGGAAGCCTCCGCTGCGCTGCGGGCCGCTCCGAGCCACTCCTCTTGGCCTTGCCTGTCCGTGCCGCTGCCTCTGCCGGGTCCGTCCCTCCACCACCACTCCGTCGAGCCCTTCCGCCCTTGACTCCTACACTCCCCTCCCTTCCCGAGGCTAGGCCACCCCCGGCAGCGATTGTCTCCTGCCCATTGTACCGCCTTTACTCTGCTCATGCTCTTGCCCTACCATACGCCCCGCGCTCTGTACTGGCTGCGCTTCTGCTGCTGTTGCTGCTGCTGGATGTCTTTGTCGCTGCCCGCCAACACAATCTGCTCCATCCATCCCCGGCTCCATCCGCTGCTGCCCCCCCTGCTCTCTGCCCCTCCCCTGCCCTCCCCTCCCCTCCCCTCACCGCAGGGAGGTGGTGCGGCTCAAGCGCTCGGTGGCGGAGCACAAGCGGGCGGAGAGGGCCCGGGCGCAGGCGGAGGTGGACGCAAAGGAGCGCAAGGTGGGCGGAGGGGGGGCGGGTGGAGGGGGGCGGGGCAGGAGGGCCCTGTAGGCGCGGGAGGAGAAGGGCACATGAACATAGGCGGGCGCATATTCACTTTGCGCACTCGATCCGGCTCGACTCCAATGTCCGTAACCCTTTGCGCCTTGCGCCACGGCCCTCCTTTCTCAGCCCCCCCTGCCCTCCCCCCTCTGCTCCTCCCTCCTCCCTCCGCCCTCTGCAGAGCTACCGCCGCCACCGCGATCGGCCCCCCAACCCGGTGCACGAGCTGCTGGCGGCCAAGTGGGGCGACTTCTTCCCGGGGCTGGGTTTCGGAGCCAACGTGCCCAGGGTGCTGAGGGCCGAGGGCAGGGTGTACAACAGGTGTGTGGCTGCCAGACTGCCTGATTGCGTGCGCCCGGAGGGCCGTTTCGGGGTGGTGCGCGGGGGTCGGGCCCGGGAAGGGGCCTGTCCGTGTGCTGTCAGGCCGGCTGGCCGGATGGCTGGCTGAGCCGCGTGCGGTGAGAGAGCCGGGGAGGGGAACTTGTGGGGGCGGATCAGTGGCGGACGGAGAACATGAGGCACGAATGGTCAGGGGGTGGGACGAACAGCCGCCAGTGGTCAACACAACACCTTTCTGGGCCAGACGGACGGACCGCACGGGTTCTTATCGATATATGAGGCCTTATGCGGCGGCTGGTTGTTACATCTCCAAGGAATCGGCGGCTGGTTGGTTTATGAGCCCGGCAAATCATTGGCCCGGTGGCTCCATGTGGCCACCCGTGACGGCTGTCGCAGCGCGCCATCCTACTTTCCAGCCTTGCCGCTATCTACTACCCTTCTCTCCCACCCGCCCGCCTTAATGCCATCGCATTTCTACTTATCCCCCGCCCACGTCATCGCTCACGGACCTGTGCGCATTGCCCGCATCCTCACCCTGTTTCCTTTCTCTCCGGCTAGGCGCATGGATAAGGTGGACGCTGAGAAGATGGTTCACGCCATTTGGGCGGCCAAGGACGAGTGGCAGCAGGCACAGGCGCAGGCGCAGGCACAGGCCGCCAACCGACGGGGAAGCGGCTTCAGCCCCAGCCCCAGCCTCAACCCCAGCGTCAGCCTCAACCCCAGCGTCAGCCTCAACCCCAGCGTCAGCCTCAAACCCTCAAACCCAGCGTCAGCCTCAAACCCAGCGTCAGCCTCAAACCCTCAAACCCTCAAACCCAGCGTCAGCCTCAGCCCCAGCCCCAGCCCCAGCCTCAGCCTCAGCTCAAGTCCGGTTGAGAAGGTGACGCTGGCGGACTTCGTGGCCATTTACTTGCAGGTGGGAACAGTGGGAGGGGAGAGAGGCGGGGGCTGGGCTGGGGTGGGTGCCCGGGTCGGGTCGGGGGGGGGGGGCGGCGAGCTGCACGGATACGTACCGTACCCGCAATAGAAAGCGGGCGCGGTCGCAGCTCTTGACGCCGGTGTCGCAGCCACCGAAATGGAAGTCGGGCCGCAAAGATGTTGTCTCCATCCACACGTCTTCCCTGCTTTTCGCGTGGCCTCATCTCGGCTTGCCTGCTGCGAGGCTGCTTCCCACAACCCCACCCACCCCTCCCGGGTGCCGTCTCCGTGCTGTAATATTGTACTAGGGTTTGCTTTGCTGCACTGTCCTGAACTGCAACCTGCTGTACTGTACTGCGCTGTACACCGACGCTGTTTACAGCGCAAGTACACCAACCCCCGCTCCGTCACCGAGACTGCGTACAACCTGGTGTACACGCTGGGGCAGCACGCATACGACCCGGACTGCAACCTGTTCGTGAGGGTGAGGCGGAGGGGGAGGGGGAGGGGGAGGGTGAGGCGGAGGGGGAGGGGCGAGTGGGTGGGGAGAGGGCGATGGGGAGAGCGGTCGACGGGCGTGCAGCGGGAGCGGGTACTTGGTTGGAGGTCGCAGTTGCAGCTGGCGGCACAGCGGGCCGAGTTCCCGGATGCCGGGTGCCGGGTGCGGGGTCAGCCGCTAGGAGCCAATGTGGAGCGGAAAGAGAGGCGGCCTCGCGAGGGGGCTTCGATACCGCTTCCCTCGGCTCCGCTCCACTGGCAGGCAGGCAGGGGCATTGCGAGGTAGCAGCGCCCTGTGGCCCATGGCTCGCCTCCATTGCCCCCTCGGCGTCGTGCTACAGCTTGGCTTCGCACACCGTTACAATTTATAAGTTCCGCTCTCGTAAGAGCGAAAGCGTACTCGGAAAGCGGGGGGCATGGACGGTTCGTTGTTGGTGGATGTACGGTGGCGGGCAAGTAAGGTTTGACCTTCCCTTGGCCGCTTGAGCGCGTGCATGGAGCCAGAGGCTCGCCTCCATTGCCCCCTCGGCGTCGTGCTACAGCTTGGCTTCGCACACCGTTACAATTTATAAGTTCCGCTCTCGTAAGAGCGAAAGCGTACTCGGAAAGCGGGGGGCATGGACGGTTCGTTGTTGGTGGATGTACGGTGGCGGGCAAGTAAGGTTTGACCTTCCCTTGGCCGCTTGAGCGCGTGCATGGAGCCAGAGAGAAAGCTGGAAAGCTGAGGGAAACGCTAGACAAGAAACGCTCGAGAGAAAGCTGGCTACCTCCAGGGGGGCACTTCCCCCTTTATTCGCACATCGGTAACTTGCTTACTTACCTGTTCTGGGGGAATGATCCCGGCGTGTCGTTCGTTCACCTGCGTCCAACGCCCCAACCCTGCCGCTCGTCCCCCTCCTTCGGTGGTTCCAGGTTCTTCTGGGTGATGTGGACGAGGGTATCCGCGGGGACGAGCAGGAGCTGCAGGTGAGTGAGTGTGAGGGGGGGAGGGGGGGTGAGCGAGGTGGGGAGATGGTTGCGCCGGAGCACTCGGGATATGTGCAGGGTAACGGTAGGCGATTGCTCTGGATCAAGTCGATTGGTGATGGGTCCCAGCGCGGTGGACCCAACCCACTGGGTGAGCAGCTCAGGGCCCCTGAAGGGGGTTGGGGGTAGGTGAGGGGGTGGGTGCGGGTGTGTTGAGCAAGGTGCGCAGCAGGCTCCGGACAGAACCGATGGAGATGACGGTGCGGTAGAAGCAAATCCTCGGCGACGGGGGGCGGGGGGTCAGGGAGTGATATGCTCCTTTATAAAACAATGAGTCAACTGCGGACGTTGTTGGTCAAGGGGGCGGGGGGGGGCACGCGGTGGATTATGATTATGAATGCAACCGCACCCCACGAGTGGATCCCTCCGCACCCGCTTGGCTGGTCGGATCAGCCCCATCGAGCTCCTCGGTTGCTGCCATCATGTACCATGCGGTCTGGCCCTGCTCCTGCTCCCGGCCCTCCTCCTCGCCCTGCTCCTGCTCCTGCTCCCGGCCCTCAGGCTGATCTGGTTGCCATGTTGGCGCTGGTGGACCGGGCCTCACACGGGGGACGAGCAACCGGATACCTGGCCAAGAGGGACATGGCCGTCGCGCTCAGGGTGGGCGGGGTGGTGGGGTGCGGAAGGGAGGTCAACAAGTTCAGCGGGGAACAGCCAAGGTTGTGGGGGTGGGGCAGGGCGGGTAGGATGGTCGCTAGGATGGTCTGCCCTTCCCAGGGAGGGAGGGAGGGTGTTCTGTAGCGAGACACATGACCCCAAGTGCGCAGGCTTCAATTCGTACTGAGGTGGGGTCATTACTTGGATTTTGCTGGAGATATGCGTCCCTACTGCCGCAGCTGTTCTCCAGTTCCCCTGCTGCTGTTTCCTCAAAGACGCTGATGGCGCTGGCTGGTCATGTTATTTTACACTGGTGACGTAAAGCGACTCTCCTCCTCACCTCAACCTCCCCCCCGCCCCCTGCTCATCCACACCGTGAAACACAACAGGGCT
Organism: Pleodorina starrii; assembly: GCA_030267565.1. Classification (NCBI taxonomy): domain Eukaryota; kingdom Viridiplantae; phylum Chlorophyta; class Chlorophyceae; order Chlamydomonadales; family Volvocaceae; genus Pleodorina; species Pleodorina starrii. Next base: position 68,337 of record BRXU01000057.1, on the reverse strand, counting down.
TCTTCCCTGCCAAGGCTGAGACTCGTTTCGAAGAGGCAAGTGGGAGAACGAGTTGAGGGTCAGGAACCCACGTGCCGATATGGCTGCATGTGTGCCTACCTAGGCAGCACTGCCGGCAGCCCGCTCAGCCAACACGCGGCGAGCGACCATTTGGCGGTGCAGGGCCGGGCAGGCAGCTGGGCAGTGGCTCCAGCTCCTCCCGACTGCCGCTACATGGCGGGCAGTCTGGGTCACCGCATAACCTCTCCCAGCTGCCCGCTGGGGCACCTGATTAGGTACTCCATTGTCGTACCACCCCACTGTCCAGCACTGTCCAGCGCCGTCCTGTCCTGTCCCTAAGGACCGCACGTACTGCCCCCCCTCCCCTCCCCCCCTTCCTTCTGGGTGCATCCAGGTTCTGGAGGCTCTTGAGACCGACTGCCCCGGCAGCGAGGTGGTGCAGTACCGGCGGCTGTTCGATGTGGACGGAGACCTCAACCAGGGGGTGTTTGCGGAGACCATCCGCAACCAGCTGATGCACGAGAGGCTGGAGCTGATGCAGGTGGGGGGGTGGGTGGGTGTGGGTGTGTGATTGAGGTTATCCACGGATAGGCCACAGCCGGAGAACGGTATATATGGGCATAACGAAGTGAAGTGTTTCCGTCTACGAAAGAAAATAGAGGCGAGTCCAACCAACCGAAGAGGCTGCGCGCTGCGGTAGTAATACAAACCGAGCGGTAAGAGCATGACGGAGGTCACCCGCGAATAGCGTAGACGAGCAGAGTCGGTGAAGAAGGCGACCCTAAATAAGTTCTGGTGCTCGCTGAGAATGAAGAGGCGATATGTGCAGAAAAGCCCACTCGGTTTCTGTGGCCCGACTCACCTTTGGAAAACGGGTAGGCAGGAGGCAAGGCAGGGGAATTGAGAGTTAGAGAGGCCAGCAGGGACAAGCGGTAGCAACACTGAAAGTGACCTTCATGCAAGTGCAGCTGTAATAGCTGGAGGCTGTCTGAGCTGAAGAAAACATGATATCATATCAGTTGCAAGGGGTGAGCGAGGCGAGGCGAGGCGAGGCGAGGCGAGGCGAGGCGAGGCGAGGCGAGGCGAGGCGAGGCGAGGCGAGGTGACCCTGGGGTCGGGGCTGGCGGACACGAACCGCAGCGACGTAATCCCTCCCCCCGCCCCCCGGGAGAGGGGGAGAGGGAGAGGCGCGACGTTGGCAGCTTTGGCAGATTTGGCGGTACCTGCAAAACATTGCTGCGGCCGTAGTACTGGGAAGGGATCCCGCAGCTGGCAGTGCGATGCCGCCGGCGTTGGCTGCCCTCTCACCCAGCCGCCCAGCTACCTGTCACGTCGAGTCAGGTGCCGCACGCCGCCTTACGACGATATTGTACTGGGGCCGGCTGGCGTCTGGGAGCGAGGACGCGGGCGGGCGCTGCTGCCGACGCGCCTGCCCCTGTGACACAACCCTGCCTGTGGTCTTCCACGTTTGCGGTACCTCGGCCCCCGTGACCCGCCCCTCTGCCCTGGCTCCGGTGCATCCATCCCCCCACCCCCCACCCCCCACCCCCCACCCCCCCTGGTGGGCTCCAGTCCATTGAGGATGCGCTCCAGGACGCCGCGGACCGGGCCCGGGTGCACCACGTGGCGCCCTCGCTGTTGGCATCCGTACTGCAGTCCACAGTACCGGACTGCACGGAAGCATCAGTACGGCAGTACCTCCGTATCGTGTACGGCAACGACGCAGCCGTTCGCGCCGCCGAAGCAGCCGCACCTGTCGCCAACGCTGCGTCCATGCGGTCCCCCTCCAGGGCGGGGCAGGCCAACGGAGGGAGCGGTGGTGCCGGTGGCGGCGGGGGCGGCACCGTGCCGGGCTCACGTGCGGGCGGCGGCGGCGGTGTGACGGGGGGGGTGCCGTTGCCGTTGCCGCTGGCGTTGGTGTCGGCAGTGCGCCATGCGGGCGGGTCGGCCTCCCCGCGGGGCGGCTCGGCCTCTCCCAGGAGCGGATCGCCCAGGGTTGCCCCAACCGTATCCGCGCCCTCGCCCTCGCCCTCGCCCTCGCCCCGAGTAGGGGCAGGGGCAGGTGGAGGCGGAACAGCGGCTCCCGGCCCCGCTCCCGCTGAGCCGCCGGGCACCCCCAGGGCTGCGTCTGCGCCCGCATTGGCGCCTACGTCTAGTGCCGCCGAGCGGCCGCCGCAGGAGTCAGTGGCTCAGCTCCACGTTCCGAGTGTGGCGGAGGTGATGGCGCTCATCCGCCGGGGCTGGCTGCCGCAGCTGCCCAGCATTGCCGCGCTCATCGAGGTGGGGCCTGGGGGGCAGGCGGGCGGGCGGGGGCATTGGGGCGGGGTGACGGGTGACAAGTTGGGATTTGCGGGCGGGCGGCCACGTAGTGAGTACGGGCTGCGGGGCAGGTGGGCGGATCCTTGATGCAGGGCCATGACTTGCCTTGCCTTGTAGGGGAGAAGCTTATGGGGGAGGAGGGAAGGAGAGCTGTGCTGATGTGAGTTCGGGCTGCAGATGTGTGAGTCGGGTAGGCCGGCGACCCGCTCGACGCATTCACACATGCGGCCTTCCCTCCCTCCTTCCTTCCCACCCTTCCCCCGCACCTCTCAGTCTCTGAGCGTTAACGCCGCGCTCAAATTCAAGCTGCAGCTGTCCCTCAATGACCGGAGAGTACGGAATCGAGGAGACAGCTTCGCCTTCGCAACGGCCCTGGTGAGTGGGCGGGGTCGGCGGGTGGAGAGTGAGGAGAAGGGGTCTACTGCAATAGCATTACGACGGAACGTGGGGCGGTGAGGGCGGACGAGCGGTTATTGTGGGGCAGCACGGGGGAGATGGAGGATCCAATCCGCGAGTGCGGCAGCCTTCCATGTACCAACCCGCAGTGCCGTATCCGGCCGGGGCGTCAGCTGGTCCCAGGCGAGGGCTGGGGTAGCGCCCCCTCCACCCTCCTGCCCCCCCCCCCAGCCCCCCATACCGTACTCCCTCCTGGAGCTCCGTAATGGATTTAGGGTTTTAGGGTTTTGTTTCCCGCTCCGGGGCGCTGCACTGCACTGCATTGCACTGCACTGCACCCTCACGCCCCGAAGCCAAGGCGCTCGACACGGCAACTCGGGGGGGGGGGGATGTCTCGGCTCGCCTCGCCTCGTTACCGGCTGCTTCAGCCTCCTGAGCCCGAGCGTGAGGCTGGCGAGGGAAATCGTTTTGAGGCGGACGGGATGATGCGGGCCGGCCTAGGCCCATGCCCCACCCTTGGCGCCATGTCCATCCACCTTGATGGCCCCCTGATGACCCTGTGACCTAACTGAGCTGCATTGTACCGTACTGCACTGTACTGTACTGCACTGTACTGGGCTGTACTGTGCTGCATTGTACTGGGCTGTGGCGCGCCGCGCTGCACTGCATCACACGTCAGCAGAGTTCGGAGGTCGGCCCTCGGAGCTCCCGGAAGGCCAGCTGGGCGGACGCACTGGGGCGGGCGAACAGGGAAGCGGCCGCCGCAGCCCTGGGCGCTGAAAGTTGCGGCAGCGGCAGCGGCAGCAGCGGCGACGGCAGCGGCTTCACCACTCGGCGCTCTCGGCGCTCCACCGTATGCAGTGGCGACTCGGCCCCCGGCCCCAGCTGGTCCTCGGCCCAGGCCCTTGGTGTGGCGCTCAAGCGGCTGCGCTACCTGCACGTCATGAGTGTGGTCAGGGAGGCGTGGCTCAAGGTGGGTGCGCCGATGTGGCTGCGGCGGTGGGGTGGGTGTTGGACGGGTGGAGGCAGGCGGCGGTGGTACTGGCCGCACTGGAGGCCGCGCAGAGGATCCTGGGGGCGTGCCGCTAGGAGGGGAGGAGGGCTCGTTGATGAGGGTGAGGGTGATGGCGGTGATGGCGGTGGTACCGTGTGGCGGGGATGCAGACCATGTTCCGGTGTATGGACTGTGCCGGTGTTTGGAAGGAAACTGTAAACACGAGGGAAAGGCGATTGAATGGGATAAGGATTACGAAATGCAGCGAAAGGGATTGAGGCGACGTTGGCGAAAGAACCCAGTTTTTTGGTACCCGTAACCTGACCAATATGTCGGAGGAGCTGCGGCGGCTGCATCGCCGCGTGAGCGGGTGGGAGGAAGAGTGGAGGCTGCCCACCCCACGCGGTTACGTGCTGTGCCGTATCTGTGTGTGGCTCTCTGCACCCCGGGTAGGTGCAGGAGCAGGTACGCAAGCCTCCATGCAACTCATACACAGTTGTGTGTGTGCGTGTCTGTGTGCCCCGTCCATTCGCTGCAGCCGGACACGCCCACGGTCTTCCATGTACCTTTGTCTCACGCCCCCCCCCTCCTCTCTCTCCCCCCCCGCAGGATGAGCAGGACCGGGTCCGGCAGGTGGTCCAGCTGGCCGCTGCTGCCACTGGCAAGGGCACCGGGGCAGGGGCAGGGGCAGGCCGCCGGGACAGCATAGGGCCGGGCGGCATGAACAGCCCGCGGGCCGTGAGCTCCAGTGGCGGGGCCTCAAAGGCGGGTACTGCCGAGGGCGGCGGCTTCTTCAAGATTTCCTCCCTGGCTTCACTGCCCACTGCCGCCGACTTTGCAGAGGCGGAGGAGCCCGAGTTGGCCGCACTGGAGGCCGCGCAGAGGATCCTGGCGTCGCAGCTCGCCATCGCCACGGCCGGCGGGGGCGGGGGCGGCTCCTCGGCCAACCAGGCCGCCGCCAGTGCCCGACAGAACTTCTCATTCATGTCCAACTCGAGCTACGGCAGCGCCGGCGGCGCTGATTCGACAATGCCACGCCTGTCGCGGCTCTTCAACTTTCCGGCAGCAGCAGCAGCAGCAGCAGCTGGTGGCGGTGGCCCCGCATTGGGCTCTGGCCCCACCGCCGCTGCTGTGGTGCTGGCTGATGCGGCTGATCGGCTGGCTCGACTGCGGGCGCTGGGTGGCCTCATGTCGGCCCTGGTGGACGACCGGCCCGATGCGCCCGCCGCCGCTCTGGATGCGGAGCTGCGCCGCTGCCTCTACCAGGGCTACAGCTCCGCGGCGGATGGCAGCGGCAGTTCCGGCGGAGAAGGGGAGGGCGAGGGGGGCAGCGGCGCCGGCAGGTCGGAAATGGAGCGGGAGGATCCCGGGGGAGGTGCAGCGGGTGAGTAGAAGTGGCGTCGGGAGGGGTGCAATGGCGGCAATACGGAAGCGGGCGAGGGAGCTCTCGGTGCGGTGCGGTGCGGTGCGGTGCGGTGCGGTGCGGTGCAGTGCGGTGCGGTGCGGTGCGGTGCGACGCATGGCTGGTGGCCGCGCTGGTGCTGGGTGCAGACGGAGCTTCCGGGCTTCTGGGTGTGCTCGGGGATGTACGGGGATGTACGGGAGATGTTAGACATACATGCACATAATGCACATAGGTCCGCTGTGATACGTCAGCGCGTCGACGGGTGTCTGGTGACCTGGTGCGCGAAGGGAGGGAATGTGACAGGAAGGCGCGGAGCAAGACCGGCGCCCGCCGCCGCACGCTGCTATTGCGGGCGTGCACGGCGGGTTGCATGTGTCACGCCTTCCGGACTGTGCCCCTCGCCCACCTGCCTGGCCGAAGAAAAATCGCACAAGCGGGCTGGTCTGCCGTAGTGCAGTGCAGTGAGGTGGCGGAGGCGGAGGCGGAGGCAGATGTGGTAGCAGCGGTGGCCCACCTGCTGGAAGTGCAGTGCACGCAGCACTGGCCGCGGGGCGAGGCTTGCACATGAATTGCATGGCGGCGCGAATACGGTCTTTTCCGGATTGAGGAGGCTCACATGGCCACATGGCTTCGTTGGTGGCGAAAGAGGCCCGCAAACAATTCTTCCTGTATTGGGTTGTGTTGGGTTGTGTTGGGTTGTGTTGCCACGTGTTGTTCCTAGGTGACTGGATAAAGCACCTAACGATTTATCCATGGATTGGCCAAACGAACAAAACGTTGAATACGTTACCGTAGTTGGGTTGGTTCGCGGCACGTTGGCCGCTAGGACGATCGATGAGGTTGGGTGACATGTTGGATGGACAGTTGAACGGTCGCTAGCTGGCTGTACATACATGTGGTGGCGACTCGACCTGTCGGACGTGTCTTGTTGGGGGGTGAACGGGGGCTCTGCTGCTGCCGGTAGCGGTGGTGTTGGCGGTGAGAGGCTGTACAGATGCGGAGCTGTCTCCGGACCTGACCTGACCCCAAGACCTGTTGAGGAGCGTCAAGTTGAGGACTTTTCAGTTGGTGACCAGGGAATGAGAAGTGTGCGTACAGGATCTGGCGGTGACCAGCGGATAGGGCCCATACGAGCGCACCTGGCCGCGTGTGTGTGAGAGAGCGAGCTTGTGTGTCTCGGCGACCAAGTGACGGAAAACCCTCTCCAAACCCTCTCCAACATAAACGCCTAATCGTGCATCAATCAACTGGGCCGCTTTGTTCATGGTTGACATATCTGCGGGCAGGGCAGGGCAGGGCAGGGCCACAGAGGCCGTGCGGCATGTACCCTTGGTGACTGCGGAGGCGCTGAGCTGATCCCCCGTCATGTTTGGCTGCCATGTCAACAGCGGCTGTGTTGCAGGTGTTGCGGAGATTGACTCGCGCCGGTTGGTGCCGATATCAAGCCGGCGTTGCATTGCACCGCACTGATACGTTCGTGGGCCCACTAACTGAAATACGGATGCATGCGCGCATCGTCGCATGGGTTTTAACATTTGGCGGACACGACTTTCACGAGTACACCAACTAATAACCTGGTTTTGGCTGGCGCCCGGGGGCATGTATGTATGTGTATGTGTATAAGCTGCGGCACATAAACGCGCACACGCACCCACATGATGAATGCGATTTTTCTGCCGCCGTAACATCGCATTGGCTGCGCGTGCCGTTGGGAATTGATTGATTGCAACCCGTTGTTTGTAACGCCCTCGTCGGACCCGCCAGCCCGGGACGTGTCGACAGAGCGGTGGCCTTGAAGGGGCTGATGGAGCGGAGGGGTCATTGCGTGTCCTGTCCTGTCCTGAGCTGAGCTGAGCTCCGCCGATGTTGATAGCTTTGCAACAGTCGCCCCGCACGCCCCTGACATGGATGTACGGACTGTCTGTGAATAAGGCCAGGGCGGCTGAATCCCCTGGTATCGCCCACCCTGGTATATTCCAAATTATTTCGTGCTAAGTTGATAAGGGACGGGGAGTTGGCGGTGCCTCGGCGCCTTCCTGACCCGCCCAGCCTACCTGTCCCGACTCATACGGTCAAGTCCACATGTGCAGTGCTGCGCGGTGTGGTACGTACCGTATGCAGCGCCACCAGAGCCCTGCATGCGAATGGGGTGAAGATCCATGATGAGATGCCCCGGCCATCCGCTCTTTGGCCGGAGGGCCCTGGGAATGGGGGGTTGCACACCCCCCCCTGGAGGACACGCCCTGTACGGATGCGAAAGTGGGTTTCTGGTCGGCTGGAAGGTCGGTGTGTGGGTAGGTCCGGATTTGGCTCTTGATACCGGGCGTCATTCCTCGTCATTGGTTTATTTGGATCTTGGTGCCGCGAACTCCCGCGTAGTGTTTCTGCTTTGCCTGCCAAATGCGCGTTCACCTGTCCCACACCTGGAAGGGCGCCTTACTCAACCGGTCAACTGCCACATACAGTAATGACTTCCCGCAGGACGATTGTCCGTTACGTCTCAACTAGCAAACTCGTCTCGAAGGGCGTGTGGCCTACCGCTGCACGCGGTCCCGTGAAGAAGTGCATAATAATTGGATATTGCTGCGGTTTGTTGCAATGTGGGACGGCGGTGGTTACGCACCCTACAGTGTACCGGTAAGAGTTCTAATGACGCCTGCCGCCGACAGTCACACTAAAGCTCTGGTCCGGCGTTCAATTGGCAAGTTGATTTGCGTTGGCTGCCGGCCGAGTGGCTTCTTATTTTCCCCCAGGCTCTGGGAAGGAGCCCTCGGAAATTGCTGGTCCCTGCTGAGCTGCGGCACGCCTCTCGTTGCGCAGTGCGCGGCTGCTCAGTGCATCATAACCTCTTCCCTTACCCAGATCCTGGCCTTACAGATAGACACGGCGTTCCTGCCCTCGCCGGAACCCATCATGCGGGTTCGGCGTTGTTTCGAGTTTTGAGAGGGGAATGTTACCGAGGTGGTTGAGGGGGCTGTGCGTTTATTCCTCCTATCGTGACTTACTCGTCTTTATGGAAGGGTTTACACCAAGTTCGGCCTCACTTACAACTGGAATTGTAAAAAACATATCATCGATCCCGTACACGCTAGCTACCTGTGTCTCCCGTTTACCTACAAAGCAGGTGTCTCGAAATTGCACATCGTCCCAATGCAAGACAAAACGTACGCCAATGAGTGGCAGGTTTTTGTTAGAAAACGGCGACAGCTTCCCACCTCTGTCTCCTCCCCACGCAGCAAGTCGTGCAGGAGTACGGTACGGTAGCTTGGCCCATCGCAACCGGATCCATCCGCTCTCTCTGCCGCCAGCGCCGACTGCTGCGAACAGCATCGCACTGCTCTGCGCGGGGCAAAGCAGTCCCGGCCACAGAACCAGGGCCAGAGCAACACCACCACCACAGACGGACAAAGAATGAGGCAGCGCGCTCTCATGGAGCAAATACAGCGCGGAATCCCCAAATGTTACGATATGAGCTGAGGAAAGCACCCCCGTACCCAGAGATTGCAAAAGCAGTGGCATCCTGACGACAACAGCAGCAGCAGCAACGAGACTTGCCCGCCAAAAAATAAGAATATTAGATGAAGCACTCGAGTTGATGCCTCTCCATTGTTGACACGTGTGCGACATATATACGTCCAACGCTCGATGGCAAATCGCCAGCACAGTCGTAGCGTCTTCCCTCAGTCAAGCAACCGTACGGTCTGTGCGCACAGACCCACCTCGCCCCTAACGTTTGACACGGATCCATCCTGGGAACGACAGCGGACAGTGTACAGAGGACCCGTTGCACCGACCGGCGCGTGGAAACATGGTAAGGTAGACGGATAGGGGTCCTGCCACGTACGGCAGTGCCCCCCGTGATGACGTCACGCCGCCCTTCTGGATCCATTTGCAGCAGCAGTGCGAGCCCCAATCCATGTCGCGATGTATACACGGCGCCCACGAATCGGTGTTGTGATGCGCTCTCTCAGCGCCAAATTCCCGCTCCGCCCGTCCTCCCGCGCCGCCTCGGCCGGGACAGCGTACATCACCCGACATCACACACGGCATCCAGGATGCCGCCTAGAGGTTACATACACACGCACAGGTCCTGCCTCTCACTCCCCTACCACGCACGCGCTCTTCAGTGCCTCCGCCCCTCCACGCCCATCCGTGGTGAGGACTGGTTACTGACCGAGGGCGCGGAACACGGCCTCGTGCCACACAAGACAGGTCAGGACCGGTCAGAGGCAACAGCCGCGCCGCATCGTCGCCGCAGTCGTCACCGCAGTGGGCACCTGTCCGGGCACCTATCCGGGCACTGGCCCCCCGCTGCCGCTCGACCTCCACACACCGCACGTAACGTGACAGTGACAGTGGCGTCAGTGCGGCTTTACACGCCGCAAGTTGATATGCCGGCAGAGTCCGGTACGATTATCAATCAACGAAAGCAGCCAGTCCCACGTGTTCAATAGCCATACAAAAGCCGAATGCGCAAGTAGTCCGTAGTCCGTACATACCATAATTTGTGTATCAGTGTATGCAGTGCTCCGCACGGCGTGCAATGGGCAGCCGTCTGCGGGCGGCACTGTGAGCTTATTGTTATACCCCATACGTAACCCGCTCACGGGTTTGGGGTTCCCATCTGGGGAAGCAGTGAGACGGCAGTGCAGCCACAGCTGGTGGCCCGAACCGGTCTGCCTTCGAGCCTGCTGTGTGAGCTGGGTGACACCCAAGTCACGTCACTGTCCCATACCCAACTGCAAGGGGCGCCCGACTGCACGGGGCCTCACCTGAGAGGTATGCTTTCTCTTATTGAACAGTTGTGATCGCGGAAGGACCTTCCTCGGGCCGGAACCCACACGCGGCAGCGAACGACCGCGGTCGCAGCAGCGATGCGGTTCGATGCCGTAAAAGCAAGTCGGGCCGGGTCGGGTCGGATGGTTGCATCAGCCAGGCCGCAAACCCTTCCCCGCACCGCATCGCATCCCTTCCCAGGCTCCCGCACGCAACCCAACGTCGAGGTGGGTGTTCTGCACCGCACCGCACCAATCCAAACAAACAAATGGAACCGGCGCCTCGGTGCGCCGTCCGCACGCACCTGCCTCTGAACGCCACCTGCCGCCGCTCCGCAGCACGGACAAGCAGACTTCCGACAGCGCAATATGTGTCGGACGTGGCACGGCCACCTCCCCGAGTTGCTCCACTCCGCGCCCTGCCCCCACCCGCACGGGCGGTCGCTCTCGCCCTAGTTCCACTTCTTCTGCGCGTCGTGTTTGAGCTTCGCCTGCGTCCTCCGCCACTTGCGGTCGTGCTCCAGACTGTCGATGAGCCAGTTCTCCAGCTCCTTCTCGTACAGCACGTCGATATAGCGCTTGCTGTGCCTGAGGTGAGGTGCGGTGCGAGGTGGGGTAATGTGGGGTAGGGTGAGCTTCGGCTGCCCGACAAGGCGGAAATAGTGGGTGGGTGGTGGGGGCGGGTCACAACCGGTATACCGTACCTTCACGATATCGTCGCGATCGCGTAAATAATTATTTGGAAAATCTTGCAAAGTCGCGCAGATTTAAATATTTTTGTTGAGGGTTTCGCAAGTTTGAAAAATAATTCCTGGGTCATGTGGGGGGCAGCCGAGCGTACCCACACGCCCTCCCCTCACCCCAAACCGCCTTCCGGGAGGGAATTAAACACTGGCAGAGAAGTCCGATGGCTACAGTTGCAGGATTGCCTCCATTTGACCGTGTCCTGGGTGTTTTCGATTTGTCAAAGACCCCGTGGGCCAGGATGCGCGACTTTCAAAATTAATTCCTTCCAGGGCATCGCGTCTTTCAAAAATAATTGCCAATTTTAGGCCTTCGCGACGATCAGGCGCACCTACGGTACAGCTACGGACAGGGGGTGGCGTCCTCAGATTCCCCCACCATTCCATCCGTTTCCGAATACACCTCTGCAGCGACTAGACACAGCATATTGATGTGGCAGGGTGATGGGGCAAGTGGGCAGGGAGCAGGTGTGGGTGCGCCGGCCGCCGAACGGACACCCACGCAGTCCGCGTGATGAAGATCTTCACCCGCCGCAACCCACCCCCCGTAACCCCCCACAACCCACTACCTAGTAGCGGGAGCCACTCCCGGGGCGGCGGCGGCGGTGCCCTCTCCTCCCTTCCCGCGCTCGCACACAGCCAGCCAGCCCCCCACCTCGGCACCTCGGCACACACACACAAACACACACTCCCGCGCACCCTCCCCCTCCCCACCTCTTGAATATGAGCCACGCCATGTTCCTCAGCACCTTTGCGTCCTCCCTGAACTGCTCCCGGTCCAGCACCTGCGCGAATATGCACAGCATGTCCCAGCACCGGGCGCTGTCCGACACATAGTCGCCCGGGATGATGCAGCGGAGCAGGTCCTCGGGGTAGTGCTGCTGGAGGACTGACTGAGGGGGACAGGGACATGCAGGGACATGCAGGGACGAAGCGAGAGGAAAGGGAGGGGGGCGGGGGGGGGGGGAGGGGAGGGGGGAAGGGGGTTGAGGGAGGAGGGACAAAGTTATGGGTGGTGTCAACCGGTACTGAGAAACCACGCCAGCCGGAAGCGACCGGAACTCGTCGAATGACTTACTAAAGCGCCACAGTACCGTAAAACCGAAGATGGAAAATGCGAGTTCATATGGGACACCACAGACGAGTCAGAGAAGCGGCGCCTCCTTTGAAGTGGTAAGAAAACGACACCGCATCCCTCCCACGCAAAGTACACAGCACAGTGCATCATAGTGCATACCCGTCCACTCCGTCAACCGTATCGCTTTTCCTCTCCTCTCCTTTCCGTGCAGCCGCCGTCCGAGCCCTTTGACCCCCATTCCTTGGTTCGGCCGCACCGCCCCGCGCCGCCTTGGGTTCAGCTGAGTTGGGAGTACTGCGCTGTTCTGGTGCGTTCCTTCCTTCCGCCCTTGCTGCCTGCGCACCTGGCCCCTGCGTTCCACCCCCCCGCCTTCCGTCCAACACATGTGCGCCCTTTCTCCGCTTCGCTCTGCCGTCGTCCTTCTTTTGCTTTGCAGAGACACAGGTGCGGTACCCCGCTTCGCCGGGCTGTGCCGCGCTGTGCTGTTCAGGAGCTGTCTCAGTTTCCGCCGCCTGTGCACCCAGACATGCCCACTAGGGGCTGGGGCGGGACGCAAGACATTGCCGGCAGCCAACATGATTGCTGACTAGATGTGACATTGTGATATGTCCGTCCTACGTCGTCTTGCCCCTCCCCTTCACCCTCCGCCCAGTGCCCCTCATGCGTGGTAGCCTGCGCGCTCGGCCGGTGTGGTGGGGAGCCGACTCCTTACGGTCCGCCACCCGGCCCCCAGTCCTGCCTTTCGCCCCTTTCCCATTTTCGTCCTTGCCGTAACTTTTTGTCCTCTTCTCGTCTGTCTCCATGATCGTACATTTTGCCGTTCCGCGCCCCATGTACCCCTGCCTCGCTCTCCCCTCCCGCACTCTCTTGCACCGCGTTGCCGCCTCGCCTCGTTCTTTGGGGTTCGTGTGCTTCTGCTTTACTTGCCTGTCGTCCTGTCTCTCTCTCTCTCTTTCGCAACTGCCGCACTCACACGCATTTTTTGCGCTCCTGACTTCTTCACTGAGCGCGCATGAATCTACAAATTGTCGGAACATGTCGTCTGGGCACTCGTGCTGTTGTTGTGCTGTCGCGCGTACTTGTCCGTCTGGGTTGGTCTGGCGGCGACGCGGTCGCTGCGCGTCCGGTCTTGATAAGTTAACAGTTACGTTCAAGTTACAGTTACGTGAGTTATTGCTGGGTTAAGGGTCCGCTCGCTTATGCCGTCTCCGTCCCTTCACTGCGATCTCGTTTTTCTGCCCCCCCGCCCCTCCCCCCCTGCCCCCACGTACCGTGAGGTGCTCCCTGCATCGCGCCAGGTTGCTCTCGTACTCCTCAGTGCCTATGACAGCGGGATCCGGCTGCAGCAGCTCCAGTGTGCTCCTCAGCTGCGCCCTCCGCAGGGCCAGCTGCTGGGCCCGATCCGAGTTGGACAGCCGCAGCGCCGCACGAACCACCTCGTCCACGTAGGCAGTGCCCACACTGGACAGCACCTCCTGAAACAGGCAGGGAGGGGGGGCAGGGCGGGGCGGGCGGGAGGGCAGGAGGGAGGGCAGGGAGGGCGGGGGGTGGGGGAGGCATACGATAGCGTGAGGGTTGCCGGGCGGGCGGGGCCCGGGCGGGACGGCAGCGAGGTGGGGCATACCGTGGGTTTCCAGGGTGATAAACGGCGGTAGGTGGGACATGGGTGGGCTGGTTGACTAGGGTAGCTTCAGTGCATGGCATGCCGTAGCGGTGTCGCAGGTATGCCCAGCCTACCCACCTCCGCAGCTCCGCTCTCTTACCCCTCCTCCTCCTCCCCCTCACCCCCCGGCCCGCACCTCACCTGCAGTATGCCCACCCTGTCCGCCTCGCAGCTGGCCCGGCTGTCCACGATGCTGAGGCTCTCAACGGCCCGGTCCCACCGCCGGTCGCACTCGCTGGCAAAGCCGCAGCCGCCGCGGGGGAAGCCAGACGCCGCACCGGCATCGGGCCCCGCAGCCCCTGCAGCGGCCGCAGCAGCAACAAGGTCGCCGCCAATGGCTTTCTTGGCGCCCTTGTCATTCCCACTTCCGGCCCAGGACGCACCGTCGCCTCCAGCCGCCAGTGCCGGAGCCCCTGCCTTGCCGCGGGGCGTACCCGTCTGCCTGTGCCCCCTCTGGGGCGACATAGGGGCCCGAGCAGGAGGCTGCTGCTGCTGCTGCTGCTGCTGCGTCCTGAATACCTTGAGGTGTCTCTTGCACCTGAGGCAGTGCATCACCTCGTACAGGCACCAGGTGCGGCCCAGCGCCGTCAGCTCGGGGTCCAGCACCAGCACCGTGGAGCCGCACGACACCACGGTGCGGGCAATCTAAGCAGGGGGGGAGGGGGGCCGGAGGGGGGAAGGGGTGGGGCCGTGGGGGTGGGGAAGGGTAGATAAGAAAGGGACCGCGGCGAAGGGACGGAAGCGGCGAAAGAAGTGGAGGAGGGGCGCGGGGGGGACGGATGCGGGCGGCCGGTTTTTGCATGGCTGAGCGAGGGGGGTTGCGGGTACGGGACCGACGAGGACCTGGCCAATGGGCAGTCGGGGCCTCTTTCAGCTCCTCCTCGGGTCCGTGCGGGCGGGCGGGGGTATGTGTGTGTGGCACATGCCCGGCATTGCAGTATGGGAGCTACAGAGCGACATGAAGGGGGTCCTGAAGGGATCGCCATGTTATCAGCAGCCCGGGCCCCTTGCCCTGCCTCCTTCCTGCCCCTCCCCCTCTCTCCCCCGTTCCTCCACACAGACAACCCGGCACACACAGCTCGCTACCTTTCCGTAGTCCTTCTTTACTGCCGAGTGTTGGTTGTTGCACACCAGGTCGATCCACACCACCTGATCCAGAGCGAGCTCCAGCTCCTCCTGAGGACAGGCAGACAGGCAGGCAGGCAGACAGGCAGGCAGACACACACAAGGCGATTGCTTTAGGTAACTGACCGGTAATCCGATATAGGTGCGGTCCGGTGGGCGGAGAGCAGGGCGGGGTGTGGGGCCGGGCAGCGGCGGGGCAGCAGCGCGGCAAGGAAGATGGGAGCAGCCCAGGGCAGGGGGGCTTGAGCGAGACAGCAGGGGAGTTGGCAAGGATAAAAGAGCGGACGAGTGATAAGTGGGGGCGCGGGTTGGTAAAGAGACGCGTGCACAGAAAAGCGCGACGGGAGTCGGATTGCGCCCTAGTCAGTCCGGTCAAGAGGAGTGCGCTGGAAGGGATCTGACAGCCGGGTCGAGGCGCCCCGGCGTCCAACTGGGAAAGGCCACAGCGCTGCGCGGTCCCACCCTATCCAGCAACAGTGGTGACGCGGGTCGCAGCCAATAGGGGCTCGTTCGAGGCCTCTGAACCCTGCCGATATCCAACAGCACAAGAGGAGCACGCGTGCCCACACACCTTGTACGTCTTATGTAGGCGCTTCCAAGCCTCCTGCGACCTTCGCTGCTGCTCCCAGCCACCTTCCCCCGCGTCGGTCCCCGCCCAGCTCGGGCTTGTCGCTGCCGTCGCCGGGATCCCCCCGGGGGTCGACACACCCCTCGGCCCACAGCAGCCAGGAGTGCCGGCGTTGCCTCCGCCGCCACCGCCTGCCCCAGCGGCGGCCGCAATACTGGGCAGGAAGGTGCTCCTCCCTGCCTCGGCCGCCTCTGTCCCCGCCCCAGCCCCCACGTCCACGTCGGCCCGCAGCGCAACGGTGGCCTCGAAGGCGGCTGAGGGCGGCCTCCGCACGCCAGGGGGGCCAGCAGCCGGGGCCGGGGCCGAAGCCAAGGCGGGCGCCAAGGGCGACAGTTGTGGTAGGTGAGCTCCGGGGGCCAGGCCGCCCGGCACTCGGCCCCCGCCAACTGATCCCGGACACTGCGCACGGTCCACCTGCTCCCCGTGTCGGCCCACACGGTGCTGCGGGTCAGGGGGGCCCACCGCGCCTGCAACACTCCTCCCTGCGGCTGATGATGTCGCCAAGCCAGCATCCCGACCGCTGCTCCCGCCACCACCTCCCTTGAGGCCCCGACCCGAAGCTGCGGGGGCTCTAGTGGTCCCGGACCCTGTCCCTGCGACTGCTGCTGCTGCTGCTGCTGCCCGCGCCGTCGCCTTCCCCAACCCCAGCCCCGCTGCAGCGCCCATCGCGTTGCTGCTGCTGCCGGCCTGCGGTTGCGGCGGGGCCGGAGGCGTTGGCGGCGGTGGCGTTGGCAGCATCTCCCTCCGCAGTGTGCGCAGCAGTTCCCGGGCACTGCAGGTCCATGCGTGGCAAATGTAGTGGTGCGGCTGCCCCCTGAGCTCCGGAGGGATCAGATCCAGCAGCCGGCAGCGGTGGTCGGCAGTCAGCGGCACCACCAGGCGGGACACCAGCTCCGAGGTACTGCCGCACAGACCGGGCTGCTGCTCGAGAGCCTGGGGACAATGGGGGTAGAAATTCGACGAGCGATGGCAGGATGGAGGAGGGAGGGTGAACAGGACGAACAGGATGAAAGGGCAATAAAGGCGAAGGCAGACGTGGGAAAGCGGGCAGGAGAAAGCAAGGGGCAAGGAACGGGGAGCCAAGGCCGATAATCATACGCGAGGGTGAGGGGCTGCCTGCACCGCATCCATGGCTGGCGCGTGGATCTGGACTGCGGTTGGGCTGCGGACTGGACTGGCTGATCAGCTGCTCAGCTGCTCACACCCACGTGGAATCAACACAGCCGACGTAACGACCGTAAAAAAGCAGGAAATGGCACCTTCCCAAACCAGCCAGCCAGCCAGCCAGATAACCAGTCGCCCACCGACAACCCACACAAGCATGCACACATACGATTGCTAGCTTGTTCCTGTTCGTTTCTTTGTTCTTTGTTGCTGTTGTTCTTCACCTTTTTTTTTGCTTGCGCATTTGCTCGTGCACTAGTACTGCGGCGGCGACTGTATATACAATGGGGCCGCCTTTGCCCCCTCCCCACACTCCTCGCCATGGCCTTGTGCACACGTTTTTGTTATTGCTTTCAGGAGCTGTCATCAGAGCTGGTCGTTAGCTTCTTTGCTTGCAGGTGGGTCTCGCCGCAATGCGTGAGCGTGTAGGGCAGCTAACGGATAAGCCATCGTCAGTGCACCTACACAGCCGCACTGCCATTGCCTTCTGCTCTTGTATCGCTGGGTGGTTTCGGCATCTGACGGAGGTGTCAAGCATGCCCCACTCTCCCAAGAACCCTCTCCGGTGCTCTCTTGAGCTCTGTGGCCCCACGAGAATCAAAAACACACCTACCCACCCCACCACCCTTCCCGCAGCCAACCCCCGAAGCCTCCAGTTTCAAGGCGCCCCTCTCC
The DNA here is from genome assembly GCA_030267565.1 of Pleodorina starrii. NCBI lineage: Eukaryota > Viridiplantae > Chlorophyta > Chlorophyceae > Chlamydomonadales > Volvocaceae > Pleodorina > Pleodorina starrii. The sequence continues at coordinate 51,372 of BRXU01000057.1, read as the reverse complement.
TCCAAGCCCCGCCTCCCGCCCGCCCGCCCCGCCCACTCCTGCATACCGTACCTCCAGCAGGCCCATGAGGAAGCGCAGCTTGACTCCGCTGAAGCGGATGTCGTCCGGCGGCACTTTGAGCTCCACCCCCGCCGGCGGTCGGGCAGCGGTGGGGATGACTGAGGCAGTCAGCTCCTCAGCGGTGAGGGTCAGCGCTGCGGACGGATCGGCGGGCCTACTCGCCAGCAGACCCTGGTAGCGCTGCTGGGAGCGGAGCATGTCGGTCACCTGGTCGGGAGGAGGGAGGGCAGGGCGGAGCGGGAGAAGGGTCGGGAGACGGGCAGTGGCCAGGCTAGGACTCCCGCCGCCTTCCAGCGCCACCTGTCCACACCCCATGATCGCATGCACTCGCGACATTTGGCTCCAGCACGCGACCGGAAGATAGGTTAGGGCGGCAGCCGCCGAGGCGGCCTGAGGCGGTGGGCCGGCGCTGAGCGGCCCAGCGAGCAGCTAAACATGCACACCTCCCAGCTCCCCTCCCCCCTCGCCCTCCCTCACCTTGCTCCGCACATTGGCCAGCCTCCGTCGCTCCCCTCGCACCAGGCTGCCCAGGTCCACCACCCCGTCAGAGCCGTCCTCACAAAACTCCTCCTCCCAGTCGCTCGTCCCGCCGCCGCCCCCCTCCCCGGCCCGTGCGCCCGGGCACAGAAGCTCCGCGCCGCACATCAGCGGCATCGTTGACGTCGACATAGAGCCGGTGCTGGTCGGGATGCCCTCTCCTCCACCATGACCGCGTGCACCGCTTCCCGCGTGGTGGTCTGACGTCGAGGCAGCCAGCAGCGAGGCCCCCGTGTCTGTCCCTGCGATGCTGTTACGCCGCCAGGTACTGCGCCGCCGTTCAGCCGTGGAGACCCCGGGATGGTGTGCCGCGGCTCCATTCGCCCCTCCGCCTCCGCCTCCACCGCCACGTGCAGCTTGCATCAGCTGCCGGCGGCGCAGGGCCGCTGCAGCCATTGGACTGTTGGGCGCAGACGCGGCGGTGTGGGTTCGGCTGTGCGCATGCGAGAGGTGCGAGGCCGTCACGGCGCTCCCACCTTTCACAGCCCCAAGAGTGCGCATGCTTCCAGCGCCGCCCACGCCCCCGGCCACAAGCTCCGCTAAGCCGGGCGAGGAGGAACGCGGCGTGCGGTCGAGCGGCGAGACGGATGCACGGGCGGCCACCCCTGGGGCAGGAAGCGTCGCGTGCGGCATTGCGTGTGGGAGGGAGTGGGTATGCCAGCTTGGCGAGCCCAGCCCGGCTGCTGCCTGGTGGTGGTTGCTGTGCTGGTGCTGGCGATGCAGGTGGTGGGCTGGTATCCTCGCCCCGCACAGTTTGGCGTCCAGCAGCTTCTTGGACACCAGCGCCTCGCGGACTGCCTCGCTGGCCCGGTCAATCTGGGCCTGGAGGGGGGCCGGCGGAAGGGATCGGGTCAGGTCACGTCAGCGGCGAGATACGAGGGGCTGGAGAGCCGGGGGAACTGGCCCTGTGCTCGGCGAGCGGCTGCTGCTGCTGAGTGGCACCGCGACGCACTCTCTGTGCGCTCACGCGAGCAGGTGGAGGCAACAGAACCGTGCGGCGCAAAGTGCCATTACATCTCGCCATTGCAACGCGAGACTGTCGTACATGTTCACAAGATCCCCAGGTGAGCTCTGGACGTTCACAGAAATTGCACCTACATGCAACGGCTCCTGTTTCCTGGAGCAAAGCCCGCGATTACACGACACCGTTGGCGCACTTGTTTTGCAATACCCGACGAAACCTGTTCATCCCAACGTTCGCCCCAAGGTCTCCCCGTCCCCGCTCTCGCTGACACGCACTTGTTCTCGCCGCTGCTGCTGGGTCAGGCCATCATTGCCTTCGCCGAAATCGTTATTTGGGCCGAACGTTGCAAGCAACGACGATAACGACTCCCGCCGAGCGTGGTTACGCTGGATTGGTTGCCGGAACCTAGGGATACCGCTGTCTGTAAGCGGGCCGTCGTCCAGCGGTTTGCCCACGCCGTCCGGCTCCGAACAGTCGCCTCCATCGCTCCCGAAGTTACAGCCGCTATCGGAGCTGGGGCTGTCGACATCTCCATCTTCAGATGGTAGCTCCAGGCTGGTCTCCGACTCTGTACCACGACCTGCAAGCGTCGTTGCGACGTTGCCATACATCGAAAAAACTTTGTGAGCAAGCAAACAATCCCGGTGACACTTCTCCCCGAAGCGCTAATTCGAACCTCGGTTGTGGTGAAACCATGAATGCATGACTGAAAATCACAGTAAATGACAAACGACGCTCCTGGCATTGCCTTCAGGATTTGCTTGAGAAGCGGCGCTCAAAACTCAACACAAAGTCTTACCATTAATCACTGTAGAGCCATAATCGTCGTCTTCTTCATTGTGCAGGTGAAGTGGTAAGCTCAGCTTGAGGAACGAGTAGTGCAGACGACTTTGCCTTGAGGGCAACGCCGCTGCCAAGGGCTCACCAGATTCCGGTTCTAGATTCATTGCCAGCGCTAAAAACTATTTAACGGTCTTGTAACTGCATATGTGACGGATCGGTAATTCGGTATGCAGCGCCGGCGGACTCTGAATCATCACTTTTCCCCTTGTTAGCTGAGGTACCTGCTACTGTCAGTCTGACACTTTAGAACTGCGTGCGTACAGCTTAAACGTTTATTGCGTGCGAAGCGCCGCACTCCTCATGAAACAGCTCCTTGACCGTACATGCGGTCGGAAGAAGAGAAGGTTGAAGGTAGGAAGCAATATGTACTGTATGTTACAAGGGAAGATTGCGCATTTCACATCATGGAGCAGCACCGAAGTTTTGTTGCTTTTTCGGTGTTGTTCTGCTGGGCCGCCGTGTCGTCTCTATCTGGTCGGTTGGGCGTCCTGCGCAGGCATGCCTTCCATGGGCGGCGGCCTCGACCACAATGGTGTACGTTATGTGCAGTGCGTTGACTTAGATGCGACGGAGCGAGCTCAGCGATCAGAGCCTCTAGGCCTGGTTCTGTGAAACTCGCTGTCGTACAAACTGTAATCGAATGGCGAGTTGATTCGTTGCGCTTCAGCTCCCTCGTTACAGGCATTCTGACTTTCACTCAGTAGAGCTTCAGCTTTCATAGCAGTTAGTTCCCCGCCTGCCTCCCTCGAAGGACCTGACACCCACAATCAACCCTTCCCCGACTTCTCGCCACCGATGCCTCCAAACTCGGCTCGGCCAGCGGCGGGCCGCCCGCGGGCGCCGGCTGGAGGCCGGGTCCGGCGGCCAGCGACGAGGCCTGGGGGGATTGTCCGTCCGGGGGTGGGCCCGCTACCGGGCCGCCGCCGGCCCCCCGCTCGGTTTGGGTCGCCACTGTTGGGTGCGGTGGCTCGGGTGCTGTTGTCGGTGGTGACCTGTTGTTGTTGGTGGTGGTCGGTGGCGATGACCTGTTGGTGGTGGGCGGTGAAGGGTTGGGTCGCGCCGCGGGGGGCTTTTCTGTTTGATTGGGGTGGCCACGCGGGAGTTTGGATGGTGGGCGGCTGGGGGCACCGCTCATGCGCGGCCTGTATGTTGCTGGGCTGAGGTCTCCTGCAGTGCAAGGGCCCTTGGCAGCCGGTCCCCGCTTCCCGTCTCGCTTGCTCTATCAAAGCCCAGTCGGTCAGCACGTCAGTCTCGGCAAAGCCAGGAGATTACAGGCGGGTCCAGGGAGACATGAGCACAGAACTGCATGCATGCACCAGCTATCCCAGTAGGTCCACTGCAAAAAGGTTCGTTGCTCCGGTGTATTCAGATAGAGCCTGCCGGTACGTAAACTATGAAGCTGCTGTGCCCTGACGTCCTGTCATCTGTCACCCCGGTTTCCGTACGTTTTGCAACCATATGTACCGCAATTGCAGCACATGTGCAGTGTGATGTTGTTGCATCTTTCAAGGCGCTGCCACCACAGTGGCTTTGCTGGGAGCGGAGCATGTCGGTCACCTGGTCGGGAGGAGGGAGGGCAGGGCGGAGCGGGAGAAGGGTCGGGAGACGGGCAGTGGCCAGGCTAGGACTCCCGCCGCCTTCCAGCGCCACCTGTCCAGACCCCATGATCGCATGCACTCGCGACATTTGGCTCCAGCACGCGACCGGAAGATAGGTTAGGGCGGCAGCCGCCGAGGCGGCCTGAGGCGGTGGGCCGGCGCTGAGCGGCCCAGCGAGCAGCTAAACATGGAGCACTGGAGCACTGGAGCAAAACCCTAAATCCCTACAACCCTAAAACCCATGCACAGCAGGGGAGACAACAACAACAACAAGCAACAGGAAACGAAAACCACACCCAGACCAGACAGCATGCGCGCGCGCGCGTGTGTGTGAGAGTGGCCGCCTTCACCGCCTCCCGTGCGCGGGTGTGCAGGGTGAGTGGCAGCAGCCCGCATCCGCCGTCTCGCGCCGCGCCCCACATGATCTGCCCTAAAAGGCCGGTGAGGCGCTGACCCTGCGGTCGCCTGCCTGTGCTGCCCATCTCTCCACCTGGCGGGCCTCTTCCCCCCCTCCTCGGCCGCCGTGCTCCCAGTGGTATGTCCTGATCTGTAAGGCGTATGCCGATATGAGGTTGCAGCTGCCGAACACCGACATCCGAAGTCTGCTGACGCGGTGCATCCGCTTGCGGATCTCCTCCCCGGCGCGGTGCCAGTTGGATTGCTGGCCTGCTTGGTTATTTGAGAAGCCAGCTCCGAGCGCGGTCGCGGCAGGCACCAGGCGCAGTCCCTGGATGTTTGGCACTGCGGGCGCATGGGCTGGTGCTGGCGCTTGAGGCGGGGCTGGTGCTGGTGGGGGCTGTGGGGTGGGGGGTGGGGGCTGGGGAGTGGGGGCTGGGCGGGCGGTGGGGGCTGGGCGCCGGCTTACGGCGGGCCTGGCGGCTGCTGAGGTGGGGGCTGCTGGGGCGGCTGCTGCGGCTGTGCCGGCAGGTGGCCAACTCTCAGGAGCTCCACTTTGTTACGGTTTAGCCGCTGTCCGGTGGCCTGCGCAAACGTCTCCGTGGCGTCGAGGAAGGCTTGGACGGTGTGATCGCCCTCCAGGAACACCTCTCCGTCGTCCGCAACCCCCTGGTCCGCAAACTGCACCGCCGTGGTTAGCTCGGCATTTGCTGGGTCCAGGCGAATGCCCAGTTCCTTGTGTTGTAGCCATGACAGCAGCGCTTGCGCGACGAAGAGGTAGAGCAGCGGGGCGAGCGGGCAGCCTTGTCAGACGCCCGCCGCCATGCTGACCGGCTCTGATTGCCTGCCCCAAACCAGCGCCCGGGCCTGCGTGTCCGCCAACAGCGTCTGTACCCACTTGCGGAGCTGTTCGGACGCGCCCAGCTCCGCAATCGCTGCCACTAGAAAGTCCCGGTGGACCGTATCATAGGCTTTGGCAAAGTCGAGGAAGGCGACCAGTCGGAGGAGGTGGGGAAGGTAGCGGAGGGTGAAGATGCTGGCGCCAATGTGCCGCCCCGGGAGGAAGGCCGTTTGATCCGCAGAGATCGCGGCATTCAGGGCGGGGCCAAGCCTATTTGCCATGACTTTGGCGAGGATGCGGTAGTCCGTGTTGAGCAGGGTGATGGGGCGGTAGTTGCCTGGCTGTGTGGGGTCGCCCTTTTTAAAGAGCACCTTGATGATGCCCTCGGTGAACCGCGCGGGCATGTTGCCCGTGGTGCCGATGGCGGTGAAGAGGTCAGCCAGGAGGGGGGCGAAGCGGCGAACTGCCGCTGGAAGGCCCGGTAGAGCTCCGCGGGCAGGCCATCCCACCCCGGCGCTTTTCCGCGCGGCGTGGCCTTGAGAGCCGCGGCCACCTCGGTGCTGCCCACTTGGGCCCGGCCGACTGGGTCTTCCAGGTCTGCCGGCAGTCGCAGCGGGTGGTCTCGGAGGGCCTCCAGGACCTGGGCCTGCGCCTGCTGCTTCACCGATGCCGGCAGCTCGGCCTCCGACGGCAGGGCGCTGCCAGAAGTTGGCAATCGATGATCTGCGGCAGTCGCCTGGCGTCGCTGACCAACTGGCCATGCGGGGGGTCGCGCAGCATAGAGGGGCCGGGGCCTCCCCCGTTGCCGCCATCGCTCTGTTCCCGGATGAGGGCGGTGAGGGCCAGGGAGGGACTCTCGCCTTCACTGATCCGGTTCCGCCGGGCGTCTCGGGCCGCCTTATTGGCCGCGGCCCGCATGCCCTTCTGCACTGCCACCTGCGCCACCTCTGCCGCCGCCAGCCGTTCCTCGTTGGAGGGGTCGGCGTCCAGGTCTCTGGAGGCTTCCTGTGCTGCCGCCGCTAGTTGGTGCACGCTGGCGGCTGGCCGGACGCGGCGCGTTTGTGCTTCTCGGTTGAGCCGGGCCACCTGGGCTGTGAGCCGGCGTTTAAACGCCGGCCACCAGTCCAGAACGGCCTGCTGCGGGTGCTCGTCGCCGGTGCGGGCCGCTCCCCCTTCCTCGTCTAGCCATTCGCCCAGGCTGCGTTTCAGGTCCGCGTGCGCTAGGCAGTGGAGGCGGAGGCGGCGTGGGACATTGGTGTTGGGGGGCGGGTGGCGGGCTGCGATGTGGGCGATGGCGAGCCGATGGTCAGACGGCGAGGTGATGTTGATGTACGCTTTCGCGAGGTAGAGTCAGGCCGCCTCAGGCAGGTAGATGCGGTCCAGGCGGGAGCCCCCAGGCCGCGGTCCCCGGTATAGGTACGTGAACTCACGGCGCTGGGGGTGCAGCGTGCAAAAGCTTTCCACCATCCCTGCGGCCGCCGCCGCCTCCTGCAGCTGCATGGCCGGGTTCTCCACAAAGTTGAAATCGCCGCACCACAGCAGTACCGAGCCGTCTGCCGCCGCATCTGCGGCGGCGGGCGCCAGGCCTGCCTGACACAGCTGTTGCCGCAGGCCCGCGGCGCCATCCCTCCCGGCCTGCGGGAAGTAGTAGACGCTGCAGACCCGCACATGATGTCCGCCCCACTGAAATATGCACTCCGCGAGCCACACCGCGGGCACGCCAGTGGGCGCGGGGAGGGAGGTTTGCACGGACGAGGATTGCCACGCCCGCGGTGTGTTGGCTATTTGAGTACGAGTGCGCTGCTATGGTCCAGCCCAGCTGGTGGAGCCGGCCGGCGGCGGCCGTTAGGGCCGCCTCCAGTGCGCTCCGGTCCGGGTCCCCGGTGTGGTAAGTCTCCTGCAGACACACCACATCGAGCTGGAGCTGAGCGCGCCACCGCGCACCGTTCGGCTTGTTATGCTCTGTTCGTGGCGCCGTCTTTCGGTGATGTTAGGCCCGGGCAGCGGTGGGGGACCGCTCTGGCTGCGCGCCAACTTCGTTTATTGGCCCTTCGCGGTAGTGGCGTGATTTGCTCGCTCGCTTGTCGTGGGTGTTCTCTGCAGTGTAATAAATGGTCCATCGTACGTTAGGCCACTTTTGCTCCGCCTTAATAGGCATGTTCCGGCTTAGCGGGAGGCAACCCATAGAGTATCAAACCATAACGCTGGGGCGCGGGCCAGGCGGCAGTGCAGCGTCGGTTCCATCCAAAGGCTGCAGCCATGAACCGCTGCCCGCTGCCTCTTTTTGCCACGCGGAACCAAAACCGGGGAATCGAAAATAACGAACGGTCCTTAATCCTCTGATGACTACTGAAGGTCCAGAACATGCAGCCAGTTATGAGCCATGGGCCGGGTGTCCCAGCCGCGACACCCTCGCATCAGTATGCTCTTACAGCGGCAGTAATGAACTCTTACAGCAAATGGACACGGACAACTACTGTTGGTATTGATAGCCGTGTGGATGGCCGGACAGAGGTAATCAGCACAACCAAAGCCGCTGGCACAAGTTGCGCCCCAGTAACGGTGCATGTGGCAGTTTCGGCGGGTCATCAAGACAGGACGCACGCAGTACCGAGAATATTTTTGGTAAGTTTATATATATACACCGTTGCCGTTACGGCTCGCGAGGGGTAAGGATCTATGAGGTGAAATGGTGGCAGTGGTGCAACGATCGAGCCGAGCCTGGGTGGGGATGATACAGTGCAGAAATATATAATTGCTTCGACAGCAGAAGGCAATCGAAAGGTGAGTGCAGAAAATCGCACAATGGCACAAAGCCTAGCGCCAAACCCATGCATTACCCAAAGGTGCCAGCGGCGCTCGTACCAAACCAGGGCAATCCCAACTCGCTCAACTGCTTGGAGCTGCGTCTGTACTTTTGGGGCCTAGTGTTGACACGGTGTTCGGTCTTCTTCAACATGGCCGTGTATTGGAAAAAGATACGGATAGCGACATACACGGCCGCTTCAAGACGACCGTGTACAGATGGCCGTGTCCAACACGGCCATGCATGTATGATACATCGCCCCGTGTAGACACGGTTGGACATGGTCGTGTAGACACGGCTTGTGTATAGTCCAGCTATAGAGTCGGAGAAGAGGTTGCCAAAATCCAGTATAGTATGGCGGTTAAAACCACCGAAAGCCTGACTTCCAACATAACAGACAGGGCGGGAAGGGACATGACAGGCAGGCCTTGCGGGAGGGACTCCACGAACCTCGTGAAGAACATGTGAATACTCTTCCGGAAGGAACTTTATGTCAGCCAGGGCTCACTATTATACCAGCAATCAGTTGCAGCTTAGGACGTACATGACAAGCATTTGCACCCATCCATAGGCAGCAAACCTACGCACAGCAGCCGTGTGGCCAATATGCCGAGGCTTCACACGTTTGCAGATGGCTCCATACAGCAACAGGCTTACAGCCAAAGCGACCTGCGCCCAAGGGAAAGGCGCAAGCTTCAGCCCAAGAAGCTCGACCTCCGATACACTGACTGGGTGCCGTAGTCCGAGAGCTCAAGCTCATCATGCGGACGCACAATGTTAGTTATCGGACACAGCTGTGAACTAGAAAGGCTTTCTCTGCGTGGCCCAGCCTGAACCCTGCCCTGGAACCGCACGCGGTGCTCCCAGGGTGTCCACATCCATCATGCTGGAGGCCGTGTACGGCTTCTTGGACTGAGGTGCCGGTGGGGGGTCATTCATCATAGTCCTCCGACCCGCCATCGGAAACTTTGGACTGCAGGAGAGAGCGAGTATGTGGTGATGCACGGGCTTGCTTCTCAGCAATCTTACGAACCGGGCATTGAAGGAACACAAGGCATAGGGGCAGGCGCACCCGGAGTATTCAAGGTGTCGTAGCGGGACAGGACCCCACCGACTGCACGTGAGCTGTGATCGCATCCCTGGCTGAGTGAACGGGGGAAAGGCCGCGTGCCTCACGCACGCATACAAATTGCATATGATCATCCCAACCAGCGCAATATGTGAGAGAAAGACATGCACCGCCGTTAACATGCTGCACCTGGTCCAGTACGAATGACAAGATGGCCCGTACGGCACGACGACTGGCAGGATTCGTCTGCACGCCTGTGGTCACAGCAGACCCAGGAAGCGTTCCCTCAGCACCAGGCTGGGCCACCCCTACTGAGTGGCCGGAGCCGCCATCTCCAGGCAGGTGTGAACCTGGTGGCCGCAAGAAAGGCAAATCCCAACCCTTTTGTGCAGTGTGCTCGCAGTGCGCACACGGGGGAAGTTATCGAGCTGCTCATATGGATCCTTCTCTCCGTGGTGTAGGACGGATGTGCAAGGATGGATAACGTACTACCCTACCCGCTGACCCCAGTGGGCGCGCCCGGGCGCCACGCCACCGTGGTGTAGCACCCCTGCCCCCCGAACTACGACTCCTCACGGAAGACCCACATCTGACTGATATTGCCAAGGAAGCGACAAGACCCACCCCCATCCCCCACGGAACCCTAAGGAAGTACGTCGTCCTGGCCAAGCCCCACGACCCGGCCGACACCGTGCCGGCCGCCCCAGCTGGAATCCCTCCCCCCCGCCCAGGCACAACAACCCTTCGTGTGGAGACTGGAACCCAAATGCAGCAGCGCCGTCCGGCATCGCAACAACCCCCGAGTCACGACGCCCGGCCGCCCGGCCAGCCGCCAGGCGCCACCAGCCACAGCGGAAGACCGACAGTGAGCTGCTCAAAGCATACCTCCTTCGGCAGAACCTGAAACCGGTCGACGGTATCACAGATGCCGAGGCCACTGGGTGGGACCCCCGGCAAACCCCACTTACCCTTCAGCACTGCGAATGAATCCTGCGCCACCCGCTCCACCAGGGCCTCACGTCCAAAGGGGGCTCCGCCGAACGGCTCCTCCAGATGCTCCATGGGGAGACGGCGTGGCCTGCGGGGACACCAGTCCGTCCAATATGGCCTAAGCATCACACAGCTTCTCTTCGGGGACCAAGAGAGGGTAGCCTGTATCAACGCGGACATCCGCAAACGGGTCACCGTCAGCGCTCCGAACCCTAAGCGACAACGCACAACCGACTTGGCTACCTGAGACACACACCGAACATACTACCTGGTTGAACGGGCAATAGCACTGTACACTGAGAATGGCTACCACCCCAAGCCGGTGCACCGGTACGAACCCCCCACCGACCCCACCCAACCCGAAACGATAGTCGAGGTAGAATGGGCTCCCAACGAAGATGTGGAATCGCGACTGGCCTCGCAAGACAACTGGACAGAGCTGCTGAATGCATTCCGGCATCGGCGCACCATGGAGGCCGAGCATGACCCTGGTCGAATGGAAAAGGCACGCGACCGCCACTTGACAGAATGGCAACAGCAAGGCAGATGGGAGACTGAATGCCTCAACGTGACCCGAGGCCAACGTCTCCTAAGGCACTTTGTCGAAATCAACGTGCGACCGGGTAACCCGGACCGGGACATCCACCCGCCCGGGCGATATACGGTCCACATTGGCAAACGTAACGGCACACACAGGCATGTACCATGGGACGGCAGTGGAAATACCCGATGGACTGCAAGCCATTGGGCTGACATTCGTGTACGATCCCCAAGGGTGCTGCGTCGGCCAGGTGTCGGCAAGCCGCCTCCGCAGCCTGTGGCTCCGGTACAGTGACGCCCAACTGAAACGCCCGGAAGAGCACGCACAATGGGTGCGCAAGCGGGTGCGCAGTATGACCGAGAAGCCACCCGCCGCGGCGGTGCCCTCCCGTACGTGTGACAACATCCCCACGGAAGAGGGAAGCGCCACGTTCCTGGCATTTTCTGCCAAATATGCGCTGCGAGACAACGCCCAAAACGCCATAGACACAGACGGGTCAGTGCAAAATATTGAAGATGGCGAAGAGAAAAGACATGTACTGGGAGCCGAGGCGGTTGACGCACTTACCAACACAACGCTCCACATAGATGTGAATGCAGGCCACCAGGGCTGCCAAACTATCACACGGTGCGAACTGAGTGCCATCCATCAAAGACTCCAGATGCGCAGAGGCACGCTGCACGACGAAGCTCACCTAACTATTTGGACGGACTCTGCCGCGTCTCTGCATCTTATTAAAAAGAAACCACCCACATAAGCTTCAGCTTAGTAAGCAGAAGGCGCTGCTTGAGAAATAAAATCGTATTAATACTTGAACGACGAACGGTCTGTAACCTGAAGACGTCTTTGCTTAATAAAGTGAAAGCCCACACTGGGGTAACGTACAACGAGAAAGCGGAAAAAGCAGCCGTACAAGCCGCGCGGGGACTCTCCAAGCTGGACCCCGACGCACTGAGCGCAACCGAAACCTCAGACAATAATCCACGAAGTCAACACTGGTGGCTGCGGAAAATAGCTGGGCCTGAGAAGAACGCTGGGCACTATGCTAACGACCTTCACCGCGGTATCGAGTCCCTGGTCAGCCCGGAGACGCAGTCGGGATACACGAACGAAACAGATTACATTAAATACGTCGCCAAAACCCCGCCGGACCTTGACATAAGCACTCGAGCTTTACAGCGCAAAGCGGGTCGACACAAGCATGTCAAACGGTGCTTCGACAACCTGTACGGCCAGCTATGGAGCGCCAAGCTGGCGAGCAGATTTAAGAAACCATTGGCACCTGGATGCCCCGCGTCGTTAGGACTCTGCCCCCTGTGCAACCATATCGACTCCGGGGTGAACCAGTCGACTCCGGGGTCAAGTTGAACCAGTCGACAGCCGCAGTACCACCGTTTATAACGAACGAACACTCACATGCGTGCAACAATCACCTCACCTAACAGCACAGGGACAGCGATGTGTAGTACGCCGTCGTCGGTTCTGCCCTCAGCACCGGGTGCAATGTGACGGGTAGCGGCACCGTTAGTGAACGTGGCCAGCTCCGTCATCGCCTGCGCTGACGTGACATTGTTCAGTATGCGGCCAGCAGCAAAGGATGTGCGAAGGGGCAGTCTGGCCATCAAATAACCGAGTAAATACGAGCAGAAGCGAAAGTGAGGAGGTACAGGAGCGCCAGAAGGATTCGTGGCACCGTAGCGGGGGGCAGGGTCCATCTATTATATTCAGGGGCTGCTAAGATAGATGGCGGAGCGTGTGAATGAGGATACGGCCGTGTTCCAGAACAGGTTACATTAGAGCATCCCACACACCGTGTGAGCGTCAATGCACCGCCCGATAATTCACTTCACCTTGTTCAGTACAGCAAGAGGGCCTGCATGACACGTGAAATGGCAAGATTCGCCCGCACACCTGTGCTCACAGCAGAACCAGGAGGAGCCCCCTCGATACCAGGCTGGGCCGCGCCTGCTGAGTGGTCAGGCAGGCGTCAGCCCAACGGCCCTTTTTGTCGCTGTGAGGGCAGCGTGCAAATTTACGTACGTGCAGCGTGTACGAGCCTCCCATCGGAATCCTCCTCGTCACGGTTTCGGACGGACGTGCAAGGGAAGCATACAATCCTACCTAACCCTCAATTACTTCTTACTTGTTAGGTTGTTACCTACTTTCAATTCCCTTGCGATGGTCCACTAAAACACGAGAGCGAGCATTAATTGCGAGCATTATTGCGCGCTAGCTAGCTGCTGGCTTCAAGCCAGACGGAATTGTTTCGGTGCAGTAGCAAGGGCAGTAGACGTAATAACCTTGAAACTACACGGGAACCGAGAAGGGTGCGTGTGTCGTTGTTGGAAGTACCGAAGCTCCGGAAGTTCCGAAGCTGCATCAGCAGACAGAGCCGTCCGGAGTATCGAAGACCAGAATTCCATGGTTATCAGCACAGGCTGATGCATCGGAAGGAGGCGCGTCCGGCGCTGGGACCTACTGCCGATGAACAGAAACGTGAGAGACGTTGCCCCAACGATGTCGCCTATTCCAACGCGAACACCTAAGCTCAGGAATGCTTATTTGCAGGGCGGTCGACGACTTGCCAACGTGAACAAGGTGAGCAAAGTGCCTGGCGACATACCGGGCCGAACAAAATCCAGCGTACGCACTGACTGAAATTAAAACATGAATCATGCGTAGTATGACAACCGCGTCTTGAGCACCGGAACTCGTAAGAATGTGGACTGCTGGGGAAAGCGGCGAACACAAGTTCGCAAGTTTGTATGCTTTCGCTGCGAGGAGCCTGCGCAATTGAGATAGCATAAAAGTACATGAATCACCATTTAAGTAAAAAATGCAGGCGCTGTTGTGACGATTTCCCAAAATTCAAACCACGTACCGGCGGACCGGGCGGATGTAGCGAGAGGATCCAGTGCGCTGCCAGATGAACTGCTAAGGAGCTTTAAGAAGATGCGATATTGCTTGGCAACCGTGTCAAAGTCGTTGTCAACATCGCGAACAGATGCCCTAGAGGATTTCACGATGCGGAATCGTGTCAACTTAGTTAAGATAGGATATAGCAGCACATCCCTCAATACATTGACTGCGTTTTTAGCGGGAGAAAGGTGCGATGCTCTGGTCACTTTTGGCGTTGCGATGTACTACAGCGTGTACGTTGCGTGGTTGCGGCAAAGATACGGAAAGTAGTTGGAACATAAAATACGCCTTCGTATGGTAGTCCAAGT
>BRXU01000057.1:0-15000 GCA_030267565.1 Pleodorina starrii | reverse complement strand
GGCGTCAAGGTTGCTCTGTCCTCCGGGATCTGCATCCTAAAGACTCTGGCAGAAAAGCGTTAATCGACCCGTCTTGAAACACGGACCAAGGAGTCTAACATGTATGCGAGTTGGCGGGTGGAAAACCCGTAAGCGCAAGTAACCTGACTGGTGGGATGGCCTGTGCCTGCACCATCGACCGACCATGTTGCTTTTGCGAAAGGTTTGAGTGCGAGCATACCTGTTGGGACCCGAAAGATGGTGAACTATGCCTGAGCAGGGTGAAGCCAGAGGAAACTCTGGTGGAGGCTCGTAGATGTGCTGACGTGCAAATCGCTTTTCGGACTTGGGTATAGGGGCGAAAGACTAATCGAACCATCTAGTAGCTGGTTCCCTCCGAAGTTTCCCCCAGGATAGCTGGAGCTTGATCAGTTTTATCGGGTAAAGCGAATGATTAGAGGTTCGGGGGATGAAACATCCTTCACCTATTCTCAAACTTTAAATAGGTAAGACGTGTCGGTTGCTTAATTGAACCGGCGCATTCAATGTGAGCTCCAAGTGGGCCATTTTTGGTAAGCAGAACTGGCGATGCGGGATGAACCTTATCCCACATCTCTACACCACTCACCCCCTTTATAATAATTCACACCCCCTTTACTTATACATTACTACTCAAACCTCAACTTTATATATACCAACACTCTCCACCCACAACTCCTCCAATTCATTTCATCCTCTCTCTACCAAAAACTTCAATTCATCCTATCTCCTCCACCCATCTACTTCTTTCTATTTATACCTCTCCACCTCCACATTCTATCTCCATTTATCCACCTTCCACACTATCCTCACAATTATTACTACTCCCCACAACCCCCATCTCCCAAATCCTCCATCCTATTCTCCCCTTAACCATATCCCCTCCCCAATTCCCATTTAACCTCTCATTTTACCACCATATATCCCTCTCTCTCAACTCTCATCCCCACTCCCTTTCCCCCTTTAACCTCAACCAACCAATTCCCCTTCTTCATTCTTACCCTCCCTCTCTCCCTTCTCCACTTCACTTCATTCCTCTAACACAAAACAAAAACCCCCCCTCCTTCCCATTCCACTCCACCAACCTTCTCAACTTTCACCTCTTATTAACCCTCCCCTCCTAACACTCTTATACCTTCTCTCCTAATCTTACCAATCCCCACATTTTTCTCCAAACCTCACAATCCCTACTACCACCACCCCCCTCCACCTTACACCCCCTTATCCCCCTCCAACTACTCACTCCCCCATACTCACCTTTCCTATTCCCCCCATTCACCTACCCCAACTTTCCCCTTCAATTCACATCTTTCATTTCACTTTTACATCCTATATCCTACTTTTCCATCTTATTACACCCCCCATTCCCCCTTCATTTCTTCCATCATCTATACATTTATTCCCCCCACCTCCCATTACCTTCCCCCTTTTCCACTCATAAACCAACCCCCCCCTCCAATATCATTACCACCCTTCATAATCCCCCATATCAAAATCCCCTATCAACACCATACCCCCCTATCCTGCCCAACCCCCCTCTCTTTACCCCCTTCTTGCTACCCACATCCACCAACCTTACTCCCCCATCACTACCCACACCAACTATCCTCTCCCATCCATTACAACCCTCTCAACCCCCATACCCCACACACCACACACTCCCTCCCCCCCCCTCCCCCCTTCCCCTTCAATTCAACCCCCCTCTTTTCCCTCCTCCCCATAATCTCAATCCCACACTACCTCCCAAATATCCCACCCAACCTCTTATACTCCACCTATTTCTCCCAACTTCTCCTTATCCCACCCCCCACCCAAAACCCTAATAAAACCAACAACCCAACAAATTCTTCTTTCCACCATACCCATCACATTCACACCTTCTTCAAAATCCCTCCTCACCCTTATTCCTCCAATACTTATTTTCTACATTCAATTTCTTCGTATTTCTAAATTCATTTTCTTCCCACATAAAAATAAACCTCAGTATACCAACTATATCTCAACCTATCCATCCAACACTATAATACAAAAATTTTAAAATTCAATTCAAACGAATACAAACTGTCCCTAAACACACAATATCACTCAATTAAACCTCACAATCTCCAAACTTTCAAATACATCACTATTACATCCAATAAACCCCATTTATAAATTCTATTTGTGGCATCCCAATCTTACCAAGCGACTTATCATTTTGATCCTTCTATTTCTTCCTATAACCAGTATACAAAAAACAACATTTTTGTTCCCCATCAATCACCAAGCGTTGTAATTTTCACCCACTAATAGGTAAACTTTATCTTTTTTTATACTTCTATATACTTTATAAAAACAATTTATTACCCTAAACTCCCATAAAAATTACGGCTAACTATTAGTTTACCGCCGAGTCAGATATTTGGTCATTCCCATTTCATAAAATACAATTTTTCCTAATCAAACATCATTATACTAATTAATAACTAAAACTACATCATTCTATACGTATAGATACACAAACCCACAGAATACACCTACAATTAAGGATACCCTCCATATGCTACTCTTTATCATAACCGTTTTTCCCCGTTATTTCCACAATTCCAAAACTTTCGCACATCATTACAAAACCACTCTTCATTGGTGTAAAACCACTGCATACTACAAATTATCACAGTGTTATTGTAAGTTTTATATTTGCCTTTCTGCTACTATCCACTTAGTATTCATCCCGTGTTGCTAAGAATTGTAAAAATGGACTCCCATTCGGGAGTCCACCCTCCCTCCTTTATTGGTATAGCACTCCATGGAGTTGTAATAAAAGTTTTCACCCTTTGGTTATTACCTCCAAATACCTTATTGGAGTATGCAAAAAATTTTTCACAATTTGGCATGCTTCATACTCAGTGCATTAAAATTTGCCATTTCGGACTCTTGCAAAGGAATTACAAACCACATTTATTTATATTAAAATTTCATTGTTTAATTTTATTATTGTTTAGTATTTTTTTTTATATTTTATATTTAATTTAAAATTAACTTTAAATTATTCATTTAAAAAATAATAAAAAAAAATTTAAATTAAAATTTTAAATTTAATTTACATTTTAAATTTTAAATTTTAAATTTTAAATTTTAAATTTTAAATTTTAAATTTTAAATTTTAAATTTAAATTTTAAATTTTAAATTTTAAATTTTAAATTTTAATTTTAAATTTTAAATTTTACCTTTAAATTTAACTTTAAAACTTTAAACTTTAAACTTTAAAACTTTAAAACTTTAAACTTTAAACTTTAAAACTTTAAAACTTTAAAACTTTCAAACTCCAAAACTTTAAAACTTTAAAACTTTAAAACTTTAAAACAAAAAACCCAAAAAAATCCACCACCAAAAAATCCCCCACAAACAAAACCCCCAAAACCCACCCCCCTAACAATAACACCCACCCAACCAACATCCCCCCCTCCCCTACCCCCTATTTATCTCTTCAAACCTAATCCCACCATCATATCAATCAATCTATATCATACCTCTCCCTCCTCCCATATTAACCAACTATTTCCCCCCTACCTTCATAACCATTCTTATCCCCTTTTCATATCTCTACCCACTCCTCATCACTCCATTTTAAACCCCCCAATCAACTCTTACCTATTCATTCATAACCACCCCCCCATTATCCCCCTCCCCCCACACCCCTCCAATACTACCTCCCCCATTTCTCACCTAACTACTTATTTTCCCTATCTCCCCCATTATCCTCACATACCCAAAAAACAATCCTTTTAAAAAAATCATATTAATCCCCATTTTAAATCCTTCATTCTTTAATCTTATCACACCCCCTCTATCTTCACCCAACCCCCTCCATCCCATAACCCCTCAACCCCCTTAACATTCCACCCCCCTCACCCCCTCCCACACCCCATCAACCCTCAATCCCCTCAAAACCCCATTCAACCTCCCTCCCCCCTCAAACCCATCAACTCCTCTCCCCTCCAAACCCCCATCAACCCCCTCTCCCTCTAACCCATTCAACCTCTCTCCCCTCCAAACCATCAACTCCCCATCTCCAAACCCATCAACTCCCCCATCCCCCTCCAAACCCCATAACCCCCTCCTCCCCTCCAAACCATTCAACCTCCTCCTCCCCCCTCAAACCATCAACCCCCTCTCCCTAAACCATAACCCTCCTCTTAAACCATCAACCTCCCATTCCAAACCCATAACTCCCATCCCCCTCAAAAAACCCCCCAAAAAAATCCACAATCCTTCCCCTTAAACCCCCATACCCCCTCTCCCCTTCTCCCCCCTACCCCCTCCAAACATCACCCCCTCCACCACCCCCCAACTAAACCCCATCCACCCACTTCACCCAGCCCCACACCATACCAAACCCCCCCCACCCCATCCCCCACCTTCCCTCACACCAACCCAATTCATTTAATACTATCACAATATCCAAACCACCCTAATTTACTTCCCACCCAAAAAACATAATTACAAACTTAAATCCAACCTAAAACCCATCCAAATTTCCTTACTAATCCAATTCTTTTCTTATCATTTACTATCATGCATATCCCTTTACATTTTTTTTTTTTTTTTTTTTCCTACTAATCTTAAAAATATTTTTACTATCATTATTTTAAATTTATAATTTTTATATATACTTTTATATAAATTTATTTTTATTTTAAATAAATATTAATAAAATTAAAATAACATTAAATTACTTTATTATAATTTAAAATCAAAATATCTCACTCAAACAGCATACATTAACACACTCCATATAAAACATAACACCACCTCCTACATACCCCCACCATAAACCCCTCCCCCATCATACCCTCAACAACAATCCAATATCAATTATTATAATTAAATTCTTTATATTTTATATATTATATTTCAATCATAATATCTTCTATTTCTTCTCTTTCTATCTATCAATATCATTTTAATCTATATAATATAATCCCTTCATTCCATTACCTAGTTACCAACTTTATCTTCCTACCCTCAAAAAAAATATTATATTCCTTCTCTTCCATCTAATTACTAAAATATAACAACTACATAACTACTTACTCATAACTACAAAACCACCTATCCCATATACCCCACAACCCTTATACTATCTTTATAACAATATATCCTTATATTATAATAAATAATAAACACTTCTCAAATTACATCACCTCCTCTATAACCTATAACCTAACCCACCTCTATAAAACACACCAACCAACAAACAATTCTTACAATAAATCATTATCTATTCCTATCCCACCATAATAAAACTCCTATCTTACAACTTCACCACTACTTCCTAACACTAAATACCATTATATACCATCTCATCCTATCATATTAATAAAATACCAACAATACCTCTATAATCCCAATATAAAACCTCAACTATCTCCCTTATAATCTCTATCAATACTATAAACCTCTAATCTAAATCAAATACCTATCTTTAACTACTTACATCCTCTATCATTTCATCATTCTACAAATATTCATACTACCAACATAACCAATCCATCACTCTACCACTCACATCCATCTTTCCTCCCCACTCCCCACACCTAACTCCTATTTATCCTCCCTAAAACCAATCATCCCACCCAATAATCAATCACATTATCATTAAAATTATATTTATCAACATCCTCTCATTAACCCTCTCATTTCTCCAAAACCTCTCTTCCACTATTCCCTCTCCACCCCCCAAATTCCCCCCCACCCCCCAATAATACCCCTAAACATCTATCAAACACTCCTCTCAATCAAATCATCCAACCTCCTATCCACTTCCCCTTAAATTCTATACTACCCTACCTCCTCTTCCCTCTCATTCAACTACTACCTTACCTTCCACCCTACCCTTCCTAACACATTAATCACCATCCCCTACTACCACATCAATACACCCCCTCAACCTCCCATCCATACACCTACACCCCATCAACACCATATCCCCATCTCCATTCACCAACCCCACCACCACTTCACCCCCTACTACCAACACTCTCACCACCTATCTCCCCCCCCCTCCAACATTCCTTTACTACAAACAACTCACCCCTTCCCTCCTTTCACATCCCTCCCATCCTTATCCACCATCACCCAACCCCTCCACTACATTCCACTATCCTCCTCATAAACCAACCCCAAACATCCCACACCCCAAACTCATTACTTCACTCTTCCACCCCCATTATTACCCTTTATCCTTCTTCAACTTTAACTCAACCTTCTCTTTCTCCATCTCTCATTCACCCCCCCCACCCCCTTCCTTCCTCCTTCTCTCCCCCAACCCCCCACCCTCCCTTTTCTTACTATCCCCCACCCACCCCCCCACCCTTTCCTCAACTCTACACTTACCAATTCCATCTACCCCCCACACCCACCCCAACCCCTCTTCACCCAATTCTTTCCCCTACATTATCCCCCTCCCCTCCCTCTTACCAACCTCACCCCACTCTACACAAACTAATAATATCCCATCACATCACCCCCCAACCATCCTTTTCCTTTCACCATTTCAACCCATACATTTCCACTTCTACCTTCTCTTAACCAAATCTACCCAACTCTATAACCCCTCCTTCCACCTCACATCCACCCAACTCCATTCCACCCCCTCACTTCCACATTCCACACATAATTACATATTTCCCTTCTACCATCAACCTCTTTTACTACTTTTTCCAACTACAACCCTAATACCTCTTATCCCAACAATTCAAACCTTCCTCCTCCCCACATCTCCCTCCAAATCCCCTTCACCAAACCAATCACCCTCCCTCCCTAATTTTTCACCTCCTCCTCAACTCACCCTACTACTACACCCCCCCACCCCCCTCATCCTCCACTTTCAATTCCTCATAACCAAATCATCCACATCCCCTCCCCAACATCTCCCACCCCCTAAAAATTTAACCTTTTTTCTACATTACTCCCTTCATCCCCAACCCTTCCAATCCTTCCTTTCCCCCATCTTCAACCAAATCCACCCCCCTTTTCCCCAACCCCTTACCCCTCCCCTTTCCTTCAATCCCTCAATCTCTCACAAACAATCAACATATTTATTATTATCCATTCCTAACAACTAATTATTTAATCCAATACCTTAATCAACCCTTACCCCTCCCTCTCCCACCTCCATCACCCACTACCTCCACTCCCCATCTTATCTCCTCCAACAACTCTTTCCACAATTCTAACCTCCCCATTCCTACATCTTCTCACCCCTTACATATCATCCCAACTCATAACATTTCCTCCCTCTCTCACCCCATCCTCTCCCCCCCTCTCCACACCAATTCCTCTCTTCCTTTACCACAATACCCCCTCTACTATCATTTTCACTCAACAATCCCAACAACTACAACCCCCTCTTCCATCCACTACCTCTCTCTACCACCTCACTCTAATCAACCTACCCATCCCAAATACCCCCCCTCCCTACTCACACCCTCAATTTATATCATTATCCCTCTCCTAACCAACCCCCCCACCCCCCCACTCTTCCTTCTCCTACTACCCCCCTTAAACCTACTTATCCCCATCTTCCTTCACCAATCCACACACACCCACCCCCCCCCCTCTCCCACAAACCTAATTCCCCATCACCCCTAACTACCACTCTTAACTCTTAATCTTCAATTTATATACTACCTTCCCCACCCCCCACACCTACTATCTACTACCCAACCATACCTTCATTCTACCTTACACCCCCCACCAACCCCCCCCCCAACACCCCCCCCCCCACCCCCCCCACCCCCCACTCTATAACCTCAACTCTCATACCCTCACCCCCCCACCTCCCCCACACCCCCCCCATTCACACAATTCACACCTCACTCATCCTCCTCCTCTCCCCATCTCACTACTATATCCAATCCATCCCACCTATCCACCACTCCACAAATCCCTCCCCAATCTCACTCTTCAACTTCCCCATCCTCCATACATCCACCTCTACTTTAACCACCTCATACACTTATAAAACAAACACCACCACCCTTTACTCATCATATATCCTCATACCACCCAATTCCTAACCCCCTTCCAAACTTTTAATTCAACACTCAATAATAAAATCCATAACTACTAATTCAATTTATATTATAAATTCCCCAATCCTTTCTTACCAATCACTAACACTACCTCCACCACAAAACACTCCCATCTCAATTCACTAAAAACCTCTTACAAATAAACACAACCTCTTATTCCCATCCACACCATTCAACCCCAATACCTTCTCTCTTCCTTTACAATCACAAGCAATACCAAATTATAAATTTATTCAATACTAACTATCCCAATTTCCATTTCTTACACAATACTTAACTAAATCCCTTCTACTTATTTAGAAAACCCTACGTGTCTCATCTATAACACTATTATCTTACCACTATACTTGTTATTTGTTAATGCATCCCTAATTTTTATTAACCACCTACCAAATTCAACAACATTCTTAGATCCCTAAAATTAACAATAACTTTATTTAAAGATGAAAAATAACTAGAACATATATCTAACCCCTATCAATCAAAGTAATATATTTACGCTCAAAATCGCTTGTATTTATCTCCATTCTTCATATTTTCCAAACTTACCCAATTACTTTGTTGATTTGTCATATTTGTTTTTTGAGGCTGGATAAATTCGTGTCCACCCCTATTGTAACCCTTGCCTCATTCTCCTAAACGACCAATGCGTCAATGTTGCTCTTTCCTCCGGGATCTGCATCCTAAAGTCTCTGGCAGAAAAGCGTTACAATCTACCCGTCTTGAAACACGGACCAAGAGTCAAAAATTCATCTATTTTGTCTGTTTTTAAAACCCTTCATCTCACGTAAACTTATGTTTTGATTTCCATTTCTTCCAACTACTACCATTTTTCTTTTCTACATGTATTTTTCTATCATACCATTATTGACCCGAAATAATTATAACATCATCATATCATTTATAATCATCTTAACCACATTATTATTCTTAACTCATATCTTATATCCCCACTCAATTCTTACATTTTATACTTTTCTCAAATACAAAACTACCCAACAATAATCATTAACCACTAATATACCACCCATTTCAATCATTCTCCAATCACCTAAAACACTTTACCCTCTCCATCAACTCTTAACTTTTTCATCCCCCACCAACCCACAACACCCCCAAACCCACTTACCTCCTATACTTAATCAACCAATCCCCTTCTCAACCCATATCTCACCCCTATTTCCCAAAATTACCTCCTCCCATTCCTCATCTTTCATCCCCTCACTACTCTAACCTTATCCCCCCCATCTCTCACCCACTCACCCCCCCCTTTATAATCAATCACACCCCCCTCCTTCCCTTATTACCATTCCTACTCCCACCTCACCTTCTATATACCCCCCACCCCATCCTCCACCCCAACTCCCCTCCCCATTCATTCTCATCCTCTCTCTCCTCCCACACACTTCCCATTCATTCCATAAATTTATACTCTCCACCTCCAATTCCTCTATCATTTATAACTTCAACTATATCATAACAATTTTTTACTAATCAACACAACCCCCATCTCCAAATCCTTTTCAATTTTCCACCTATTTCTCCCCTTAACCATATCCCCATCCAATTCCATTTTTAACTACTCCACCTATCATTATAAATATATCTCTCTCTCCAATTATCCCACTCCCTTTCCCTTTAACCTCAACAACAATTCCTTCCCTTATTCCCCCTTACCCTCCTCTCTTTCTCCATTATTCCATTTCCTCTAAACAAAAAAAAACCCCCCTCCTTCCATTCCACTCAACAATTCTCACTTAACTCTTAATAACCCTCCCTCTAACAATTTATATTCCACCCCCCCCCCCCCCCCCCCCCCCCCCCCCCCCCCCCCCCAAAACACAACCCCCCACAAACAGGACCCCCCCCCCCCCCCCCCCCCCCCCCCCCCCCCCCCCCCCCCCCCCCCCCAAACCCCCCCCCCCCCCCCCCCCCCCCCCCCCCCCCCCCCCCCCCCCCCCCCCCCCACCCCCCCCCAAACCCCCCCCCCCCCCCCCCCCCCCCCCCCCCCCCCCCCCCCCCCCCCCCCCCCCCCCCCCCCCCCCCCCCCCCCCCCCCCCCCCCCCCCCCCCCCCACCCCCCCCCCCCCCCCCCCCCCCCCCCCCCCCCCCCCCCCCCCCCCCCCCCCCCCCCCCCCCCCCCCCCCCCCCCCACCCCCCCCCCCCCCCCCCCCCCCCCCCCCCCCCCCCCCACCCCCCCCCCCCCCCCCCCCCCCCCCCCCCCCCCCCCCCCCCCCCCCCCCCCCCCCCCCCCCCCCCCCCCCCCCCCCCCCCCCCCCCCCCCCCCCCCCCCCCCCCCCCCCCCCCCCCCCCCCCCGCGCGCCCGCACGGGCCCCCCCCCCCCCCCCCCCCCCCCCCCCCTCTCTCCTTTGAATCGGCATCCCTTGAAAAAAGTTTTATCATTTACTATCTTATCCAAGTTTAACACACAATCATCAGTACACCCAATTACCCCCCCCCCCCCCCCCCACCCCCGTGAAACAGCCTATAGTCGTTAGAACAATGTAGATAAGGGGAGAAAAAAAAAAAAAAAAAAAAAAAATAAAATAAAAAAAAATAAATCGGAAAAATGGATAGTAACTTCGGGAAAAGGATTGGCTCTGAGGGCTGGGCATAGGGGTCTGCAGCTGTGAAGCTCGGGACCTGCGGTGGTCTACCCAACTGGAAACGGCCTGGGCGGACTGCTGCGTGTCCTGGGTGGCCGGCTGTAGAAGCTTCGGCGTTCCCTAGGCGTACGAAAGCCAAACTCAGAACTGGTACGGACAAGGGGAATTACCGTCTGTTTAATTAAACTCAAAGACATTGTGATGGTCCTAATAGGATGTTGATCTTTGTGATTTCTGCACAGTGCTATGAATGTCAAAGTGATGAAATTCAACCAAGCGCGGGTAAACGGCGGGAGTAACTATGACTCTCTTTAGGTAGACAATTGCCTCGTCATCTTTTTAGTGACGAGCATGAATGGATTAACGAGTTTCCCAAATGTACATATCTAATATCTAGCGAACCGAAAGCCAAGGGTAAAGGGATTGGATTTAACAGCGGGGAGAAAGAAGGTCCTGTTGAGCTTGAATATAGTACGAATTTGTGAAATAACTTAAGAGGTGTTGTTTAAGTGGGGAGCTTCGGCGAAGGTGAAATACCACTACTTTTAACGTTGTTTTACTTATTCCATTAATTTGGAGGCGGGACTCTGTCCCTGCTTCTGGCTCTAAGGCGGCTTTTGCACGCCGATCCAGGTGGAAGACAGTGTCAGGTGGGGAGTTTGGATGGGGCGGCACATCTGTTAAAAGATAACGCAGGTGTCCTAAGATGTGCTAATCGAGAACAGATATCGCGTGTAGAACAAAAGGGTTATTGCTAATTTGATTTTGATGTCAAGTACGAATACAAACTGTGAAAGAATGGAATATTCGATCCTTTAGCCTTTCGGGATTTGAAAGTAGAGGTGTCAGAAAAGTTACCCACAGGGATAAATGGAGTGTGGCAGCCAAGCGTTCATAGCGACGTTGCTTTTTTGATCATTCGATGTCGGCTTCTTCCTATCCATTGTGAGAGAAGCAGTCACCAAAGGTTGGATTGTTCACCAACTATTAGGGAACGTGAGCTGGGTTTAGACAGTAGTGTGATCAGGTTAGTTTTAACCTACTGTTGGACCGATTCCGCCATAGTAATTCGGCTCAGTACGAGAGGAAAACGAAGAGTATGTTTTTGGTTATGCCCTTGTATGAAAAGGACAATGGGGCGATAGCTAACATCTGTAGTCTAATGACTGAAACGCATATAAGTCAGAAGACGTGCTAGGTGCGGAGTCACTTTCCCAATGATGTCACCCGACTAAGGATACGTCGCCCCTGTGCGGACGCTGGAGCATATCCGTTGGTTCCCCGTCAGGTCCATCAAGGCCAAAACGGGCGCCAAGCATGACAATTCCACTGTCATGGGGTAAATCCTCTGCAGACGACTTGTTGCAACTGGGTATGTAAGTGGTAGAGTGGCCTTGCTGCAACGATCCACTGAGAGTATTCCCGTGTTGCTAAGATTTGTAAAATGGACTCCCTATCGGGAGTAACACACATCCTTTATTGGATTGCACTCAAGGGAGGTGTAATAAAAGGTGTTCTACCTTTGGTGAGACCTCCCAAATTCTTCTTAGTGGTGCTAGGCTAAAAAAGTGTGCATACATTTGGCAGCATGTCTTACTCAGAGCTGTCCAAATTGCTGGCCAGTTCGACTCTGGAAAATATGTACAAACAATTTTTTGGGTTTTTAAATGGGTTTGGTTTTTGGGTTGTTGGGGGTTGTTGGTTTTTGGTGATGGGTTTGGGTTTGGGGTTTTGTTATGGGTTTGGGGTATGGGTTTGGGGTATGGGTTTGGGGTATGGGTTTGGGGTTTGGGGTTTGGGGTTTGGGGTTTGGGGTTTGGGGTTTGGGGTTTGGGGTTTGGGGTTTGGGGTTTGGGGTTTGGGGTTTGGGGTGTGGGGTTTGGGGTTTGGGGGTTGGGGTAAGGGTTTGGGTTAGGGTTTTAGTGTTTTAGGGTTTAGGGTGGAGGGTTTTAGGGTGTTAGGGTGTTAGGGATTTAGAATTTTCGGGGTTGAGGGTTTTAGGGTTTTAGGGATTTATTTGTTAAATTGTTTTGACTACTAATTTTTTTGAAAAGATTTATTTTAAAATTTTAAATAAACAGTCTACTTGTTATCAATAAATTAATTATGACACCAGCCAGCTCACCAGTGGTGAGCGGATTTTAAGTTGCACTACTGCTGCTGCCCCCTTGCAGAAGATATGCCTGCGTGTGATGTCCAGGCCCCGCCCGCCCACGACCCTGCTGGGTCCGTAGCTGGCAAACGCTACAGGACAGGTCATGTGCGGCGACCCGGGGCTGGCGACGCCGTACATCGAAGATGCGATGCCAAGCACTGGGGTTTAACCAATTTATCTCGCGGTCAGTGGCATCGGATCGTTCATACCATGGTGAAAACCCGCCCATCCCATCAGCACTGGGCACGTAAGCACCATTGGGCCAGATCAGTAGTCCGGTGGGGGACCACGTGCGAAACCCCTGGTGACGATCTGTACCCAATTTTCCTTGCGCGGGCTCTTTTTCTGCCTGTGGTGCACTGGGGTCTTGCGGATGCCGACGGATGAGGGTGATCTCGAGTACGAGGATTTAACCCTTCCCCCCGACTTCCACCTGCTCCACCCCGCAGTACACCGCCTTCCACCTGCACTCACCCCGCCTACCCCCGCCTTCCCCTGCTTCCGCCCACTGCCACCCGCCTTTCCCCTGCTTCCACACGCCGACCAGACTTTCCCTGCTTCCGCCCGCCGCCCCCGCCTTTCCCCTGCTTCCACCCGCAGACCCCGCCTTTCACCTGCTTTCCGCCCGCCGCCCCCGCCTTTCCCTTGCTTCCGCCCTCTGACCCCCGCCTTTCCCCTGATTCCGCCCACGCCCCCCGCCTTTACAATGCTTCCACACGCCGCAACCGACTTTCCCCTGCTTCACGCCAGCCGCACACGCCTTTCCCCTGCTTCCAACCGCCGCCCAGCACTTTCCCCTGCTTCCGCCCGACGCCCCCCGCCTTTCCCCTGCTTCCGCCCACTGCCAGCCTTTCCATGCTTCCGCCCACTGCCAGCTTTACCCCTGCTTACCCCTGACGCCCCCCGTTATCCCCTGCCTCCCCCCGCCGCCCCCTGCCAGCCTCCACGCCTCCCCAAGCCTTTCACCATTAATAACCACGCCTACCCTCACATTCCCCCAGCTTTCCCATGCCCTCATCCGGCCTCCCCCTGCACATTCCTCCACCTGTCCATTTTTCACCCCCCTCCCCCATGCCCTCAAGCGCCCCCCCGCCCTCTCCCTTCCCTGGGCTGGGATGAAGTGCACTTGAGCAAAAAAAACACCAGCAAGGGACGGCAAAATCCCTATTTTATTGTTGGTATATAGGTTGGCTTTTACACGTTTTCAATGCATTTTGGCAGGCTAGATAGCACTGGCGTGGCTGAGCATGGTTCGAGCATGTGGAGCACGGTCTTGACGTTAGTTGCGGTATTTGATGGGGACCGTGCTGGAGGGGTTATGGGTTGGGGTTTGTAATGGGTTTGTTAGGCGTGTTGTTAGGGTTTTTTAGAGTTTGT
The DNA here is from genome assembly GCA_030267565.1 of Pleodorina starrii. Classification (NCBI taxonomy): domain Eukaryota; kingdom Viridiplantae; phylum Chlorophyta; class Chlorophyceae; order Chlamydomonadales; family Volvocaceae; genus Pleodorina; species Pleodorina starrii. The sequence goes on along the minus strand of BRXU01000057.1, from coordinate 766 downwards.
TATGGTTTGTTAAGGTTTGTTAGGGTTGTGTAGGGTTTTTCCTATTGTTACTCTCTATTTCAATCAGTCTGGTCTATCGCTTTGATTTCTGGGTTCCCTTAGTAGTCCTGAAACCTGCATCGAAAAAAAGAAAAATGATGTCCAGGAAAACTCCCTTGACTTTGTGCCTTGGGTGTGTGAGGATTGGCGTGTGTAGGTGTGAGGTGTGGGCATGATGTTGTGAGGCGAGGGTGGCGAGCGGTCGAGCGAGCAAGACGTGGAAAGCGAGTGTGATGTGCCCTGGCTTGCACTTTGTCCTTGTTTCCATCGTTTTCGGAAGGTCACCGCAAAAAAAAAATTTTTTTGCGGCGCCGGCCTGAGTTGGGTCGTTCATGAGTAATACGACTGTACGACAGTACAGCAGTACGACAATTCTTAAGTCGCACTGCTGTACACTCGTACCGGTGACGTGCGGGTGTCAAGCAGTGCGAGTGTGGTGTTGTACAGTTGTACAACGGCGCATTCGTACTGCACCGCCGCGTGTCACGTCGTACAGTTCCCTCCAGCGAATTTCCTCCTCCCTTACTTATTTATTGGAGGATTAGTAGCCTGGTGAGTTGCAGTGAACTCAAGCTTGTTTTCGCCGTCGACGGATCTTAGAGCTCCTCAGTCGGCCGTACAAGTTTGACCCCTGGTTTGACCAGCGCCTGCCGTGCAGTGTTGTACATTCGTACATCATTGTACAGCGTGTTGCCCTTGAGTTTTTCAGCTCTAGTGCGCAACAGGT